>JAOWAN010000005.1:10570869-10582168 GCA_028566635.1 Lobelia cardinalis | reverse complement strand
AAAATACTTCGGTGACTGAATGTCAAAAACGGGTATAGTTGAGTGATTTTTCTTGCACTTTACCCTATATATATATATATATATATATATATTTTTTTTTTTTTTCCCCCCCCCCCTTCTCTTTTTAAAGTCTGGCTGTTGCTTAGAGCTAAAGGCCTAAAATGCCTTGGCTTGTGCATCTATTTTGGACACAGAAAACTGCCTCAGTTAAAGTGCACCTGGCTGAGCAACTGTTCAGTTTGGGTGTCCATACACAATCCTGGCCATTATATATCTGTTGGATTGGATGACACCGATTGTGTTTTGCATTATCAGCTGCCCAATGTGTAACAGCGCCAGGATGCTTACTTTAATCTGATGCATAACTTTATTCCTTGAAAGTATGCGACTTCCCCAATCTTGAAACATTTATAAGTGATATATTCTCCTTAGTGTTTTGCATTATTCTACTCTATACTCTTTGGTTAGCATTATAACTTGGTTGTGTTCTTGTTATCTCCTCTCCTGTTTTTTATTGAACTTTATTTTTTTTGGGGATTACTAACATATCTTGTACAAATAAACAGTTACTGCATTAGACCGAGCGAATGCTGAAGGTGCCTTGCTTCCAGTCCCTAAGATATTTGGTTTGGCTGATGGCAAAAGTTCTGAGCCTGCAACAAGTCAAGGTATCCCTGGAAGTTGGTTAATGCTAATGCTAAATTCAGTGTTTGTGTATTGGATAGCTATGTAATTATTTTGGCCTTTATCTCGGGGCTGGAAATTTGCAGGCATTGATTGCGTTGAAGATAATGTAGCTTTATGCACTTTGTCTAACTTTCTTTTGCATCTTAAAATTTGGTCTCTTCACCAAAGGTGCATTTGTGACTTCTGCGAAGTTGTTTATCTCTTCTAAAATCAACACAATTCATTGTTTTACATTCTTTGCTGTTATATATAGTACTTGGGTAGCAGATTGTTCACGTTTTATGAATGCACAAGGTAAAAGAGGAATGGTCAGCTTCATATGTTATCGTGGCTGTAAGTTGTTGCAGAACGAACCAGATTATGTTATTACGGGGAAGTAGTATTGGTGGTACTTGCAGAAGCCGATAACATGAGTGTATACGTCACATCCTTCTCCTTTTATCAGGAAAAGAAACTTAAGTGGGGTGACAAAGCATATTTAGCACATGCATTATTGCATAGTATTTGGCACAATAATGCCTTGGTTACTTGGTATATTAAATATCTCTTGTAGGTTGGAGTCTAGATAGATGTCTGGGTTTTTTGGAAGATGGAGATTAGCCTATGTTATGGGGGATTTGAGGGTCAACTGGCTGGAGAATAAGATAATGATGAGAGATAAAAGACTTTTTTTGTTTTTACCTTCTTTTATGCTAAAATTGACCAACTTATTGACCATGAATTTCCACGTTTAGATTAGATATGGCCCCTTCTATTGACGACATTGGACATCTTGTGGGGAAGAACTTCTCTCTCTCTCTCTCTCTTCCTATTAGTATACCTGCCCCTTCCATGAACCTGTATTCAAGTTAGATGAAAGAAGGCTTGTGGAAATAGCTTAATTGGTAAAGCATAACCTTTTGATTTATCTCAAGCAACGCCTAAAGAGTCCCATGCCTTTCTTGGTCAGACTGAGCCTTTCTTATACAAAAAAGCACAATGCTTCTTGACCATCTAACCCCAAGTTATTTTGACAAACTTAGGATTGGGAGCACAGAAAATTGAGCCTTAGAAATGGAATTAAAGCTCGTACAGTTCAAAAGATTTTCATATCTCTTGTGAACATGAATACCGAAGTTCTTCGTGTCAATGCTAGGGAGGCAACCGTTTTGTGGCGCACATGATGACCCTTTTAAAAGGGAACGGGTAATTCTCAAAGAAAAAAGTGCTCTCGGAAATGAAAGTGTAAGTCTTTTTCCATCAGACATCTGTTTCCGTAACTCTACTCTCTACTGGGATTATATATCCAAAAAGGTACTCTCTCAGCCATTCCAGACACTGCCTAGCAGTGACGTGGTTATCTGAAGTGATTCATATCTCAGGGTCAGGCACCTTTGAGCACATTGAACTATCCATGTGGCTGAGAGCCCTTACAGCCCAGGTACAATGGCGCAAGGGCATGCTCTACCCTTGCTTCGAACAGAAAAAGTGATCCTATTTCGCACTGCATTGCTCCGGTACCTTGCATTTCAGTGATTTCACCATGTTGAATGGCAGAAAAGGATTCATGCAGCTGACGCAAGCGATTGGGAATAAGACTTAATTGGGTATAGTTCAAAAGTTATGCTATTTTAAAAGAAATTCTGAGCATTAGCTCCGTGCTCTCAGAAATTGAGTTGGTTGAAAAGTTGAATATATCTCTGTAAGGGAGCAATGCAAAAATTCTCTCTTTAGCTCACGACATTCTTGGTTACTATATCCAGGACAATGGTGGCAAGGGCGTTTGTGTTTCTTGCAGTTCACTTAGTGACCTTCATGCATTTATGTTTAGGCAGATGCACTTTTATGCTCTATCTCGCTCTTTGATTTTGATGTTAAGTTGGTATGAAGAGACCCCCGTGTTCAGGTTTTATGTAATATGGTACTAGATATAAGTGTCATGAAACAACTCCAATGTCTAGATATAAGTTCACTTAGTGACCTTCATGCATTGATGTTTAGGCAGATGCACTTTTATGCTCTATCTCGCTCTTTGATTTTGATGTTAAGTTGGTATGAAGAGACCCCCGTGTTCAGGTTTTAAGTAATATGGTACTAGATATAAGTGTCACGAAACAACTCCAATGTCAAGCTGTTTGAGTTCTTTATTTCTTTTGCAATTGATTGTTTTATTTATTTATAATATATATACTTTTTTGATAGGATATTTTTTTTAATATCTCACCGTTATTATTTTTTGATGCTATTCATATGCTTGGTCTTAATTGATCTTTCATGCTCATCTGCGCAGATGATATGTCAGTTGATGAGGTTACTATATGCATGGAGGATAGGCTAAGATCTCAAGGGATTCTCAGCAAGACGGATAATAGAAGTTATCACTTGTTCATTGTCTCGAGACTACTGAAGGGTATCAATCTTGAGGCTAATGTGCCACAGAAGAAGGTTTTTAGACCTTAATGTTTTGAAACTGGAAGATATATTGTTATTGTTCGTTTCAGGCTGTATCTTGATTCCACGTATTCCCGTCCCTTCTATTTTGATTTATATTCTGATAACATTCCTATACATCAGATAAGAGCAGCTGTTTTATCAATGAAACCTAGTGATGCATATGATTTGCTTAAAGTTTTGCTGAACATGTGGCAGTCAAGGTGGGTTCCTCTACCCCTTCATATGGTTATTTGGACCTAAACTTTTATCATAATATACACCCGGAGCCCATTAAGAGAGTTTCTAAGAGATACTCTGACTTCTTTTCAACAGATCATCGAGTGCAAACTATATCCTTCCTTGGATGTATTGTATATTGGTGAATCACAGTGATTATGTCAGATCTCAAGAACCAGCGACCCAAGTACTGGATTCCTTGTACAAGGTATGATCTTATGTAAAACAGTAAAAGTAAATATTTTTCATCTTCTTCTCCAAGTCTATTTTGCTAACTTAACGTTTTATTGCTTTGAACTACTTGTTCCAATGTAATTTGATAGATAGCCGATCCGTTGCACACAATGAGTCTTCTTTCTATTTTGTCTTGTTTTACTTGAAGTCTCTTATCTTAAAATGTTATAGCTAGGATAACTTCAAAATTATTTAATTTACCTTTGTCACGTCATTTTTTTTTTTGGAAAACTGTTTCATTCCTCTACATTTTTTTCTTTAAAATTTGGACTCGTCGCTGGAATGGAGGAGGTATTTACTTGTTCGGGAAACTGTTTAAATCCTTTAATGATACTTTGTTATTTGGTATCCTCCTTTTCTTTCTATATTTTCTGCATTGACTAAAATGATATCTACTCCCAAAGAATCCTATGTTCCCCTAAAGTGTCTGCTTTCCATTTCGTTTTCCCCTGCAAAGAGCCATTTTCCAAATTAAGCTATTTAGGGCTTGTCTTGTGCAGCATTTTAAAAAACGCTGCGGATTATTAATGCAGCGTTTTAAAATGCAACGGTTTTCCTATTTTTGTGTTTGGTGTAACATTTTGAAAATGGAGTTTGTAATTCAAATATTTGTAAACAATGACTATTTTATCCTTTACTGAATAATATGCCGTTCTTAATAATTTAGTATAGATGTAGCTTGTAATATGTATTGTTCCCAAACACAAAAAAGTTAGTTCAAATATTAAATATTATTGAATTAAATATAGTAAGTTTGTATCAAAAGTGAATTCTTAATTTTTTTTTTATAAAAACTATTATACACACACACACATATATATATAAATAAAAGAATAATAAAATAAAATTAAATGTTAAATTAGGGGTATATAAATCAAATTAGCAATAATCACCAATTAATTACTAGCATTTTTGAAAAAAAGCTACACTTTGTAGCTTTTTAAAACGCAACGGTTTTGGAGGTTAGTTTTAAAATGCTTTGTCTTAAAACTCACTATTGAAACACTTTTTACAAAAAAAATCTTCTGCGTTTTTGGCAAAATGCTGCACAAGACAAGGCTTACCGTCACGTTTCAAATTATCAGTCACTTTAGAGTGGGAGAAATAGAAAGCAGTCGAGCATGTCTTTACATTCAACATAGTGGACTGTTACTGGAGGCAATCTCACCCAAGCAAGTGAAGAGGAGAGCTTGCGTTTTCCCTTCCATAAGTATATCTGTCCTTACTCCTTGGCAATTTTTATCTTGTATCATAGAGCAAATGAGAAGGCTGATAGTATTAATAGCATTTACGTTGATTCATAGTGATGCGAAGTAAGCATACTAGGATGATCTGATGGAAATGGGGTTGAAGGGATAGCATGAATAGCATGCGATAACTGTGGTCTGGCAATAAACATATGATTCCATAATTAACTATCCTGTTCTACTGTTTATTATGCACGGAGGAAAGTTATTTTATTTACAGCTATATACTTGCATTATTTTTTGGCTTGTGTATGAAGTTGTAGATGTAAAATCCAAAATGCCTTGTGCCAAATCCCCCTTTCACTCTTCAGCCTAATTCTGGAAAGTATATAAACCTGTGTGCCATGATGGAATCATATCTCTCCTCTTATCTGCTATATCAGTCATACCATTAGGGTTTCTTGTTTCTAGTATGTTCCAAATTAGCACTCAATGCATGCATAACAGTACTCTTAAGATTGTGATGACATAAGGGACCAATTGGTTTAAACTATTTTCATTGGCCTATCTGTTTCCAGCTTACTAAATCAAAAAAGGAGGCTATTCACTCTTTACTGCAATTGTCAGGGCGGTTACAACTCGTGACAGCATTGGTTAGTTTTTTCACCAACCAATTCCCCCCTCCCCCACCCCCACCCCACCCCACCCCCCTCGGCGCCGGACTTATACGTATGTATGACACAATTCTTTTTTCTTCCTTTCCTTTTTTGAGCAGATCGAGAGGGCTGCTAACAAGAGTCAACCCTTGGGACATGATCATGAATTGGGTGAAAGTGAAGAGGAAGATGAAGAGGTTGAAGAAGTGATTTATGGAGAAGAAAATGAAGAATCCCAAAATACTAGCGATGAAGATGACTAGGAGGTCAGTTTAGTCTCAAGGGATGATTACAATTTTGTCAGATGATATAATATAGTGTTTTGGTATCTTCTGCAGACCAGACCTGTACTAATATGGGGTGGGTCTAAGAGGGGGTGATAATTTGCATAAGTAATGTATCGGTTGCTCTTGTACGCCTTTCCGAGGGCTTATATCACAGTGGCAAAGGGGAGGGCAGGTAGGGCTCAGCGCGATAATTTGCAGGGTTCGATTTTCGGAATTAACTCTGTTACAAGCGGGAGTGACCTAAGGGTTAAGAGCACTGAGCCTATCCATTAGCTCTCCACCCTGACTCATGTGATGCACATCTTGCGATTTACCTCCTTCACATTGGCCCAGAGCAGGGTTGATGGGGGATTGTCGGGGTTGTAGTCTCAACAATTTTTTTTTTTAAAATAATTTAAGTATCATTGGTAATTGAGAAAATCTTGCTACCATTCACTCAACTTTAATTTTGGAGACAGAAGGGCTAGAGTTTGGCACTGTTAGATATATCAAGACTCACATGTTGAGAAATGGATCCATTGAATCATGTGTACAACATCTAATATTTGACATACTCCCTCTTCTTAATATGAGTGTCAATTTTAGGTCAATTTTAACTATTTTCAGATGATTATTTATTAGGTTTCAGTCGCATTTATTTTAATTTTATTGAATCAAATAACAAGAAATAGGATGATTTCAAATAAAGAAGTGTATGTCTTTATGTTTCAATTTCAACTAGGGGACTTGATAAAAGTCGATAAGTTTTGCCGGTATGTCCTCTTCCAAAATTCTATAGTAGCTCTGCTAGCCAAACTTCAAAATTGCTACAGAAATCTTACGTCACTATTATTAACCTCTTGTATGATATGGTATGGTAGGTGTACCTAAAAAAAAAAAAGTTTTCTGCTCAACTAATGAATTATAATATAATTACTATTTATATTCTCTTCCAAATTTTTTACATTTTTCCTGATAGGCCGATAATAGCTATAGTTCAACTAATTAGTACGTGTAAGGGGCATCAGTAACTGATTCAACAATGTTATTTATCCATCCTTTATATTGATAAGCTTGATTAAGCAATCTTAAAATAACCATTCCTATAGTTCTATACAATAAAATAACCATTCCTATAGTTCTATACAATAAAATAAAATAAAAACATGAAAAGTGTGAGCAAAAGTGTATTGACAGAGAGAGAGAGAACAAAAAAAAAATGATAATAATAATCTGGCTATTCAAATCAAGCGTGGCGTCTTGGATCAGTAACATTGATCCTCCAATGCTCATCAGTTGATCCTCCTCTTTTCTTAGCTAAATGCCGGTCCCACTTCAGCTCAATCTTCCTCTGTTCCGACAGACCACACTGCTTCTGTAGACCCTCATCCATGCTGTCATGCAGCTTCCACCATGTCCTGTGTGCCACGTCACTAGCGTACACACGCTGGTCCGGTATGTCCCAGTTACAGTCATAGTCTCTGTAGCAAAGCCACGGCTTCAATCCCAAGTAATGTATGCCGTACAATTTCGGAGGATCCGCCCCGAATAGCTGGTTCTTCACACTAGCTTCAATCGTGGTGTTTGACCAAAAATTCTTCAAGAAGTTGACCCTCCTAGGCAACCTGTGCCACCACACGAATATTTCGTTGAGGAAGCCTTGGTCACCCCCGTTGTACGATACGATCTGTTTTCGGTGCTCCATGAACAACCCGAACGTACAATTGGATGGTTCGATTACCATGATGCCCGAATTGAAAATGGAGTTGTCATTACCGGTTGCTGACATTTGTGGGAAGTGAAACAGTAGGTCGAGATTACGTAGTACGATGATGTCGGCGTCTATGAATATGATCTTGTCATAATCCGTGAGCTGCCAGAGCCTGAATTTGCTGTAGTTGTATTCGTTGTACGAGTCCTTCTCGGCTCTCGGGTTTCGAATGCGTTCGATGATTCGGATCTTCCACCCGGCTGCAGCAAGGGATTGGCGTTTGGGTATGGAGATGGAATTGTCTATGAGCAGGATAAGGTCGCGTTTGGCTCTGGTTTTGAGGAGAGATTGGGCTAGGGCAATGGCACCACAAACATAGGATTCCGAGGAGTGCAGCACTGTGGCGTAGGCTTCTCGTTTGGAAGTCGTGGACTTTGTAGCGCTTCCGATTTTGGATACATCGTACACGGTATCGATTCCTGAAATATTTATAATGTTTTTATTTAGGCGTCTCGTGCCAGATAGATAGATATGTGGCTTACAAAATTTAAAAAAATATGAAAAGAATTAATGAATCATATTTAGTGCAATCATAGCAAGTTAATAATGTGTTTGAAAGAGTGATTTTTTAATTTTAAATTTTTATAATAATAAAAGTAAAATAATAATAGAAATCGAAAGAACTATAAAAATTATGAAAAAAATTGTCCTATTTTTTTTTTTTTTTTTTTTTGTAAACAGGCCAAGCAAACATACCTGTAATGTGAGAGTTTAACGAACAAGGGAAATGGTAATAAAATGGGTTTACATGAGAAAATTTTCATATTCTACTCTCGTAATGTTATTGCAAATTAAGGATTGAGTCAGAAAGTTAATTTTTGATGATATGATATGATATTTTGTAATTAGTAAAGTAAAAAAGTAAAAGAAAGATAGAGAAAAAAAATGATGAAATCCAATGATTCATAATAAATTAAAAACAAAAAATCATAGCGACTTGAAAACCCAACTTTTAAGTAATATTTTAATATGTTCAGTATAAAGCGCCTGTAGCTCAGTGGATAGAGCGTCTGTTTCCTAAGCAGAAAGGCGTAGGTTCGACCCCTACCTGGCGCGCTATTTGCCTTTTATTATTATATTTTTTTTTCTTGCCAACGTGTTTCTCAAATATATTTTTTTTTCAAAAATCTTTTCTCTTTCTATTTCGAAACTTTTAAAACACGTACTAAAAATCAAAGTAGAACAAGAAAAGAGGACGAATATGAGATGAAATTTAGTAGGAATTAAAAGTGGTAAAATATATTGAAACCAAATTAACATACCTTTATCCCAGAGAGGCAGAGCCAAATTGCAAGATCCCACAGGCAAAGAAACTTTTTGATCCAACCTCCCCATCTCAGGCTCATAAAACCACCACTCCCCTTCTTGCCTCACCAAATCATCACACCTAAACAACTCCAGCATTGGCCTACACTCACTCAAAAACACCACCTTTGTCCTCCCACTCCAACTCCTCCTCCCTCTCTTCGCCGCCAAGTTGGCCGCTATTAGGTGAACTTGCAGCCTGTGCACATCCCTCCTCCACCCTTGTTTCGGATAGTTGCACGGCAGTTTCGCCACGATCATGTCCATTGAAGGATAACTATCGAAATCATCAGGCGTGGGTATTTCAGGGCATGATGTGCCTTCTAACTCTTCTTCTTCATCTATCCATTCCGGGAATAAGTCCTTCCATTCAAAGTTATCGGAGACTCGCTCAAAGTGAATGGGGATTATTATCGTCTCTCCATGCATATTCCATTCACTTATATCCTCTCCATCCATATTCACCATCCCAATCTTCATTCCCCTGCCCATTATTCCATTCAAGAAACTCGGTTTCTCTCGCTTCATCATTTTTCTTTCAATGTGATTTGATTGAATATTGCTTTGTGGCCCTTCCAACATTGCCTTAATTCTAATGCCATTTTCCACCTAGAAGATGAAAAGGAAAACCAACAAAAAATTCAAGGGAACATAAATAACGATGTCCCATGATCGATTATACAAGTCAGAGTAAGTAGAAATGACAATCATAACATTAAATTCACAACGTTGTAATTGATCAGTTAGCTCACCTTACCTTGTGATGGCACTCGCGCAATGAGCAACGAACACGCCAAACAGCATTCTCGTGGTAGACGGTGGTCGACGGCCGGAGAAGAAGAGTGGTACAAATTACAAGGAAGGAAGCAAGGCAAACAAGATTGACTCTGATGACCAAAGCTTTGGAAGTAGTTGTCTTCATGTTTCTTGAAGACTCTAATTGGCAGAAGTTCTCTAAAGGTGCAACTTGGGGGAAATGTTATATGTATCTTATCTAACTAATTTGTGCAACTTTTCTACACTATAAGATGTTGCACTTTTATATTATTAGAAACATTATGAAAATGATTAGGTTATTATAGAAGGGTAATGGCCATAGTTGTTGGAGGAGGGAGAAAACTAGAACTGAATTTAAATCAAAAGTAATTAGGAGGCAGGTAGAAGAGAGCTCCAAATGTTGGTTTTTCTGTATTGGATTAAGTTTTCCTTCTTTAAGAGACCTTTTTTGGTTGCTTGCCAATTGTGTCATTTGTTGTTGGCGTTATATATTCTAGAGGGATATATGAATTTACCGTTATACCCTCTAGAGCTAGTAGGTGACCTTACCCAAATTTTATGCTAGTAATGAATTGAGAGGTGAAAGATGTTTAATATTATACTTAGCTTGACGCTAAATATTGAACTTTAATATCCTAAAATTCGACATTCTATGTTTATAATATATTCACAAGTCACGCCCTTCCTTCTATTGAATTTTTGTGTGTGTCGATTTTCAAATTCCCAAGGAACGATACATATGGTTAACATATAAATAATTTCCCATCTAATTTTATTTATAATCTAAGAAAGAAAACGAATATTGGACACTTAGCATCAAGGTTTTTTCTTGGGAAGAAATAGGGAGGGGTAAAATGGGAAGTCAGCTCTGGGTGGGGGGGTGGCATGGGTATTTTAGGGAAGGAATCTTTAGGAGAAGAAAGTAAGCGTAGCCCAACAACTAGTATAGTTGGGTTGTCAACTTCAAATGTGAAATGGACTGTCACTATTAGTCGTTACGAAATCCCAAAGACACGTGGACAGTGTTTCGATTTTGATTGTCTCTACCTATTTTTTATTGCTGTTTCTTATAATCAAGAATAATTGTACCAAGTCCGTAGTGATATCGTGCAAAAAATCGAGTCTTTTATTTGCCCTATTTCTTTAAGCTTTTTGTTTGGGGATAGTCATATTTCCAGTTAGTATACTAAGCGCCCCTGCGCTTAAAGCAAGGAACGCTCGCGAGTGTTTCCACTCGCCCAAGATATAACCACTCCCTAAAATTTAGGGATTGATATTTCACTCCCACTTTCCCATTATATCTCACTTTATATAATTAATCTAATTAATTCCTAAAATTTAGGAACTGATTTTTTTATATTTTTAAAATAATTGTATAAATTTTTCACTCTCTTTCACCTTCTTTAATTAATTTAACTAATTTCTAAAATTTAGAAATTGATTTTTTTCTATATTCATAAAATAATAATATAAATTAATCAAACTAATTTCTAAATTTATGAAATCATGATTTATTTTTTTTCAATTTCATTATAATTACAGAAAATTATTATTTTTTTCAAAATATAAAAAATTTAATTCGAAAAAATTCATATTTCTGCGATTATTCCAGCTAATGAACATGAACACTTTAATGAACATCCATGATAAATATAATGAACACAACGTGTTTAATTAATGAACATAATACGTTTAGTCAATGAACAAAACAAGCTTTACCAAATGAATACAACAAGTTTGATCAATGAACATAATAAGTTTAATCAA
>JAOWAN010000005.1:10554783-10570769 GCA_028566635.1 Lobelia cardinalis | reverse complement strand
TAGTATATTTTTGTTGTATCTTAGTTGATTTTCTTAAAAAATTTGTTGTGTTGGATCTTTATTTTACAAAATACTGATATTTAACTAACGTACAACAAAAATGTAGTAAGATACGACTGGTTCGTACGATTTGTACGAAAAAGTGGTTTGTAATGGAATAAGCCCCTATATATATATATCTATATATATTTTAAAAGTATTCTAAGACTATACTAATATTTGTTTCTACAATACAAGATAAGACTATAAAATGTTGAATATGAGAAAAAAATATCCATATCTGGATTTATATTCTTTAATTTGACCTATTTAGCACTTTTTATATTCTAAAAATTATAATTTTAACATTTGATAAACTATAAAATTTTGAATATGAACGAAAAAATATCCGTCTAATTTTCCTTTTTAAAATTTATATGTTTAGCACTTTTATGTATCTTTAAATTTCAGATGGATATTTTTATCCTAATTGGGCGTCCACGTAATTCACCAAATATTTAAAGTAACGAAAATGTAATACAAGAAACTTAGAAAAAAGTTGGAGGTATTTTCATGCTTTTAACAAGTTAGATGATATTTTAGGACCCTTATAAATTTATAATGTGTTTGGTTGGAGGTAAATTAGAGGGATAAAATATGAGAATGGAAAATTGGAGGGGTGTATTTCATTTCACTTGTCTGGTAGAAGTGAAAATGGAAGGGGTGGAAAAGTAGAGGGGAATGAAAACACCTCCTCTTTTATAAAAATTTACCCCCCAAAATTGGAGTGAAAATAAAAGGAAAAGTGAAGGCAACAATTACACAATTTTAAAAGCTATTTTTTTATTTTTTCATCTCATACCAAATAAGTGAATGTAAAACTCTCCATTTTCTCCTTGTTCAAACAAACATCAGAAAGGAAAAGCATTTTCCACCCCCTGAGGGGTGAAAGCTAAACACTTGTATTTTCCATCCCTCCTATTTTTCACCCCTCAACCAAACGAACCATTAAAGAAAGTTCGTTGGTTACAGTTGTAGTTTACCCTTTAAAAAAAATAGAAAATAGGAATCTTGGAACTCAACAAAAGGAGTACATGATCTTTAAGCCCATTAGAGGGAATTGACACCTCCGAGCTCCCTCTGAGCTTAGGAGCTTATGGCACTTCTTTTTTTTTTTTTTTTACTTTTTCCTGACATTTTTTACCTTCTTTGGAAAAAAAATTCTTGTTCATTCAATTTCCATCATAAATATGGTTGCGGTTTGAAAATGCAGCTCCACTTCCCATCAGAGTATCATGAAGATCACGGATCGTGTTGCCACAAGATCATCTAAGTCTTCAACTTACCACCGTCGAAGGGGGTTCTCTGAAGATAAGAACTTCAGATTGGATGTTATTCCAAGGAGTGCTCCAACAACTACCTACTCTAGTCCTGCTCTTAGCCCCAAGAGTTTTAGGAATGCAAATCTTTTTGACTCTGGGCGTGCAAGTCCCCAAGAGTTTCATGTTTCCTCAGCTTCAGAGGTGCCTCTTCCTGATCCGGTGGCAGGTTCTACTTCTCCAGCGTTGCCAGCTCCTAGCAATGATCGTTCTCCGCTACATAGCCCAACATTACAGAGCTCACATAGGAGCACCAAAAGTCCAACTTATGTTGCAATGCAATCAAATAATAAATCTCTTCCTGAAACTGTAGCTAGGGCTGAAAGTAGTAATAATGTCTTTGTCTATGCACTACCCCTTCCACCAGCAGGTCCAAAACCATTGCAGTCAGCTCCCATTCGTCGCACTATGGATAAGCTGGATGGATCATCAATAAAAGGTCAATGGATAAAAGGAAAACTTATTGGACGTGGTACGTTTGGGAGTGTATATGAAGCAACTAACCGGTAAGAATCTGCTCTGAAGTAAAGCTTGGTATTCTCAAGCTGCAATGAATCTCACATATATATATTTTTTGCTTACAGTGAAACAGGGAGCTTGTGTGCAATGAAAGAAGTTGATATCATTCCTGATGATTCTAAATCTGCTGAATGTGTGAAGCAGTTGGAGCAGGTGATTTTCTGAAGCTAGCCTATGTGTGTGTTCTCCTTTTCGGCAACTTGGCTCATGGGTGCCTGCACGTACACAAGTCTCATTTGCTCGTACAATTGGCGCCTCGAAACCTTGGCCTTTCATTTTGCGGCAAACATACCCATATACCCATTCTATTGAATTTCCAGTGCATCGTTCTCATTGACACCCACACACGCATATTTTTTAATTTGTTTCGATAAGAACTTGCTGGGATAAATCGGCTCTAAATATATGCATACCGTCATTGATCAGTCTAAATCTAAATCTCTTCTTCGTTTCTACTTCCAAAGCTGTTTTGGATTTTCTTTATTTTGTCAAAGCTGCCTACTACCTCCTACCTCCTACCTCCTACCTCCTACCCCCTACCCACTACCATTTCCTGTTCTTATAGCATTGGTTTTTCTGGATCAATTTTAAAGTTCCTCAGATATGGAAGTAGGGTGTTGCTCCTCTTTTTAACTAGATTGTTAAATGCTTGGAAACTATTCTTATGAGGAAATTTGGCATAAGTTTCTACATTCTCATTCTGTCATTTGTTTCAGGAAATAAAGGTTCTCCGGGGTTTAGAGCATCCTAATATAGTACAGTATCTGGGGAGTGAAATTGTAAGCATTTCTGATGTTTGATGTTATCCTTTACGAACCGGATTGGCACCTTATCATTTCAACACAAATTTGATTTATGAGAGAGCTCTGTTTCCGCATAGGTTGAGGATCGCTTTTGCATATACTTGGAGTATGTACACCCTGGTTCCATCAGCAAATTTGTCAGTGACCATTGTGCAGCTGTAACGGAGTGCGTAGTTCGTAATTTTACCCGTCATATTGTTTCAGGGCTGGCTTATTTACATAGCACAAATACCATTCACAGGTACACTTGCGTTAATTGCTCTTGCTTCAATAGGCTTCTATAGATATTTCTTGATGGCTCTAAGAACTGTGTTAGTTTCTTTTGGCTTTTAATGTCAAGTTCAATGATTCAGATTATTGTTATAATAGGGACATCAAAGGGGCAAATTTGCTTGTTGATGCATCAGGCGTTGTCAAGCTTGCAGATTTTGGGTTGTCGAAACATGTGAGTTCCACAATTCTGCATATATTTTTAATGTTTCGTTACTTTAATTGCTTTATCTTGAACTTCTTTAATGTAAAGCTTTATATTTCCTGTCCGCAATTGTCAGACAATATTTACTCTTTTAAAAAACATAGATCCATTTTATTGTTTTTAGGTGAGTATGCCAGTTGAGAAGATACAAATTTACTGTGTTTGATTCTCTGTTCTTTATCAGTTTTGTTGTGTGTTCTCTCTCTCTCTCTCTCTCTCTCTGGGGTCTTTTTTGGATGGGCGTAGGGAAGAGGCAGTTTGGTGTTGGGCCAAATCTGTACTTTGTATACTGGTCAACCTATAATGGTATAGCGCAGTACAATAGCCTTCTAAATCTGTAACTATTCTTGATGCCATTGAAACTGTAATATTGACTTCGAAGCGGAATACCTAAAGTCAACTCTGCTTTGTTCCTTTGCCATGGTTCTGATTAAGACCATGTTTCTCGAGTACTGTTGCTAGCCATTTTTTAGCAAACAAATTTGTCTCATCCATATGAAAGAGTAGTTAAGTATGAAGAATAAAGTGCATATTTCCTGTCAACTTTGCAAGGAAAAATAAGGATGCTGCCTTCACTTTAAGTATTCAACTTGAAACCTTTGAAGGAAAACTGTAGTCTGTACCCTGTAGTTTCCCATGGATGCACATGAGATGTTAAGTGATGTACATGTAATATATACTTGGCTGAGAGGATGTAAAAGGATTTACACCTTTACTACACTTGAGAGGTGGGAGAGTTGTGCTGAAAGAGGGCATACCGGGATTGTGACTATGGACAGTCTTGGTCCTCTTTCATGTGCATTTTATATGCTCATTCCTTTGTTAGTCATTTGTTTTTTCATTGCAATCCTTTGATTTTGTCTATTCCTCCTATTGTTAGCCTAATGGTTCAGCTCTTGTTACAGCTTGCGGGGATAGCAATTGACCTTTCTTTGAAGGGCAGTCCACATTGGATGGCTCCAGAGGTATCTCTCTTAATTACCAAGTGGCTACTTGCTGCTGATTCCCGAATAGATGAGCATCCCCAGTTCTTTTTTGCAGGTATTGCAGGCTGTGATGCGAAATGATGCTAAGCCAGAGCTTGCTTATGCAGTAGACATATGGAGCTTGGGTTGCACAGTCATTGAGATGCTGACTGGAAAGCCTCCTTGGCATGAGTTAACTGGGGTAAGCTGCAGTTATCATTGAGTTTCCCATATTCACTTGCCAAGATATATTAATATGCATGGTTGTTCGATTTTTCTGTGTGGATTTATATTCTTGGTGATACAGTAGTTGCTATTTTCACCAAATTAGATGAAGTGCTTATGATGAAATGAAGAAATTGATATCAGATGGACATCTTAGAGAGTCATGTACAAATGCTTGATATTCTTTTTGCACATTGTTAGACTTTTTCCTTTTCCTCGTCATCATTATTATTATTAATTTTTTTTGGGGGGCGGGAGTGGGGTTGGTAAACACATTGGGTGCGTTTGGACGTGGAGTTTTTTAATATGTTTTGTTTTTGTTTTTGTTTGTGTTTTGTGTTGGTTTTGTGTTGGTTTTGGCTTTATAAGAATTTTACAATTTTGCCCTTTAAATTTGAAAAAATTACATGATAGTGATGGAGAGAGAAAGAGAGAAAGGATAATAGTTGTGATTTGATGTGATGTTTGATAGGATATAAAGGTGATATAGGAGTATGTAAAAATAATAGGTAGAGAAAGAAAACTTGTGTTTAAAAAACTTGTATTTTTGTTTTGTTTTTCAAACAATGTTTAAAAAACTAGACGGGTGAACACACCCTATGTTTTTCCTACTTAAGAATCTATATACTGACAAGAAATCTTTGGCACAAGCAATTTAGCGTAGGCTTGCTATTTCGTTCAGGATTAATGATCGGATTTTACTCCATTTTACAATTTGCATCTACGTGACAAAAGGGATTACCCCATGATAAATTGCTCAGTTTATTTCAAATAATGATTTTGGGTACCGAAGTTGTGATTGTTCTTTTGGATATACTGGTTGTATTAAAATATTTTTCCAGAAATGTCATGAAATGGAGAATTCATCTCTGCTGTAATATGTTACTTACTAGTAAAAGCCCGTGCCCGAGGGCACGTGGCGTTATTTTTAAAAAATATTAGACAATAACAGAATTTCTAAATAAAAAAGAAAAATGAATTAAAATTAATCAGCTAATAAAAATATTTAAATTTTATATATGTAAAAAGAAAAAAAAATGCTTTAAAAAAACTAAAAAAGAAAAAAAAAAAAAACCCAACAACACCCTCCCCCATCCTCAAACACTTTCTCTTCCACACCTACACATCTACACTTTCTCTTACACATCTACATATCCAAATTTTTTTCTTACATACACACACTCCAACACAAATCTCCTATTCATTATTATTCATTTGAAGTGGACCCTACAACTCTCATTTATACTATAGATTGTTCCATGCCACCTTTGAAGTTTATGCAGCTAAACTAAGGAAGAAAGCTTGCGTACCATTTGATTACTTATTTACATTGTTTCATTGCCTGCTATCCATTAGGTGCAAGCGATGTTTAGTGTCCTGAACAAATCTCCCCCTATACCAGAAAAATTATCTCCAGAAGGGAAAGATTTCCTCCGTTTGTGCTTGCAGAAAAATCCAGAAGATCGTGGAACAGCTGCTATGCTTATGGAGCATCCTTTTGTACGTAATTTGCCTGATAACAATGTTTCATCTTGCAAGCAAAAATTCATTGGACTGAAACTAAACGTAAGACACATCCTTTGCTCATTGCGACCATGACCAAATTTCTCTCTCTTTAATCTTTCTATATGGATCAAAATGTTATTAATTTCTATATTTGTTCTTGACTGGTTTTCAGGATTTATCATTTAGTCCAAGAGACTCGAGTAGACATCATAAGGAGATGATACCCCATTTACCAAGCACGCGGATTAGTCATGCTAAACTGCCTTCAGGGTAGCTTTATCTATTTGAAGGCCACTCAATTATTTTCATGATTTCACCCTTACATTAGTATTATGCGAAAACAATGATGTACATGCATTTTCGTACAGTGGCACTTTCTCACGATCTTATCGAGACGTTTCGGACCAGCATGCAGCATCCTCTCGGCATTCTCCTCGATCTATACTTGAAGTTCTTCCTAGTATATCTTCACCAGAGCTCAAGTATAGGTCTCTCAATATCAGCTCTTTAAATGATTACAACACTTCCAGGAATAGAGCTGGGAACTACTTTTATGGTCGGTCAAGGACCCCTGGGAGGGAATATCCACACCTATGAACTGTGATGGACAAAGAAAACAATTTCAGTGTACAGCTAGGAAGGATTGAATTACTTATGATTCATTAAATTAACAATGGATTCAAATGTAGATTAGGCATGCTGCTGCATTGGAGGGGCCTTGAACAAGGATGGTGGTTTTCATGCGAGTCCCTGCACTGTTGATGGTGCGCTGATGATCAGGAGATATAAGATATTACTGTTTGCTTATTCAGATTTACAGTATATTCTTCTGGGATCTTCTCATTCACATGCAGCTTCAGAACTAGCTTGTAAATAGTAGCTTGTACCACAAACAGTGGAAAAGGAATCTGTAGAATGAAATAATTTTGTTATAGATCATGGTTGGCTGTCTAAACTGGTCACTGTTGTCCAATGTGCATGACATTTGATGGCTAAACTTGACGGCAGACGAAAATGTATCATTCCGTTGACAATTATTCATCGTGATAAGTATTTTGTTTATGTTTTGTGCACCACGGCAGGACGAAAGATGGAGTAAGTTTCTAGAGGAAGAAAACCCAAGCGCCGAAAAATAGTCCTCATGTAAGAAAGAATTTGATGTTGCAGAAAATGAGAAAATGCCACTGGGACATTCCTATGTTATTACAATCAAACACATCTAAAGTACCAGAAATCACCTCTGTTAACTTGTTGCATACACCATTGAGAATAATCAACACCACTTTTGATTTACAAGCACATTTGGATGCAAATATTTGTTGTTATTTCTCATCGTATAAAAAAGGAAAAATAAATAACTCTATAATAATATCTAGTCACAACTCTAAACTCTGTAACAATAACATGTAGTCACAACTTTTTGACTTTTTTCCGTTGAAATCTGGGGAGGACTTTTTTTCTGTATGCTTTTTCTAACAGGCCGTTAGATTCGCAACTCTTTAAAAACGGGGAGGTAAGAAGACAATCTTCAAATCATAGAGGGTAAAAAATGCATTTTGGCTAAACTAAAGGGGCCGAATTGTGGCGCTTGATTTTGCAATTTCCGATCTAGGGCCAGAAATAGAATACGAACTCAAAAAAGCATCGGCGGGAGGGAGTTGATCAATGACAACGATAATCAAAATCAGAAGAAATTCATTCCCGAAGTCCGAACAAATGGTAAATTGACGGTAAACGGCGGCGTCAACAGTGTGGTGGAACTATCTCCAACTGTGTTCAGTTAGGTCAGTGTCTGTAATTGTTGGCACAATTGTTATGCTCTAGGGCAAAAAATGCAGTCTTTTTACAAAAAAATTGAGCATTTTTTGTTTATTATTTGTCCAGCCAGTGGAATGGACATGGATGTTTCTCGAAGTTTGGTGGATAAGATATGCAGTTCTTTTTCCGGCGGCTTACATTTTGCAGCACCTCTACTCTCTCTGCGAACTAATGAATATCAGCTGGTATGCTTAATTCTTGATTATCTCTTGTAGAATGCTGCATTGTTTGATATGATTTATCGTAAATTTTCTTCTTAACTCTCAGGTGCGGGGTGTGTTACAAATGCTGCAAGGTTTTTCCAGTAGTGTATTTTATTGGGACCACATTAAACAAAGTTATTATGCCAAAAGTGGGATATATGTATCTCACCTGTCCCAGACTAGTCTCTCTGGAATGTTGGATCAATTCATATATGCGGCAACGTGCTTGCAGCTGGTTGAGATTGTAGTCGGTAAGGTGGGGACATTAGGGGGATCAACTCCACCTACTTTGAGAGCATTTGCATGTTCTGTTTCTGCGTGGCTCAGGGTATGTACTTTTTGTGCTGTGTTGGATAATTTCTGTATGTTTTTCTTGGAATGCATCCTTCTTGTGAACTGACTCGTGCTTTAAAGCAGAGGTTACGGGATATTGCTTTGAAAGAGGAAGTGAAGATTATCAACCCTGAGAGTGGAACTGCTCCAACCCTCATGGGTTTATCGTGTTCTTTATCAAGGTTCGTAATGCTGGTTACCCTAAAGATGTCTTTGTGAGATCTTATTGCATGTATTGATCATGTTGCCGGATTTGGTTTGGATTAGACACATCATCTTCCTTCTTGTATTTCATTGTTGTCATGCTTGCAGGCAGTGGCGGACCTAGACATTCGTATCAGTGCCCTCGATTTTTTTTTTCTCAATATATTGATGCGTAATGGAAAATTCGAATATAGATACCAGTATAAACAACTTTCATCATATAACTAGTAGTTTGAATAACAAATCAGCTTTCTAGCACATTACACTTGGGAATATATACTACAACTACAAGCTGTGCTACTAGAACCCGACAATAACTAATAGTGAAGCCTTAAAAATTGAAACCATCACCAAACGAATTTTAATCAAAACAGTTCTTTTTAATCAAAAACAAGCTTAGGAGTCAAAACAGTCAATTTTACCCAAAAACAAGTACTTAGGAGTCAAAAAAGTTCAATTTTAATCAAACGAATTTCCTGATTCATCAAACTAGCTTTCATCAACTGTCTCACAAATTCAATTTCAAATCAGCTTTCAATCAAAACCTAACACGAATGGAGTTTGAATAGATTCATGGAATAAAAAATGAAGATTTCTAACCTTTGCTCAGGAACTAGGGCTAGGGCTCCCAATAGTTGAATTAAGTAGTAATGTGAATGGAATGACTGATTTCAGCGATTACGAAGCTGTAAGCCGTGCCGACCTTCCGTTGAAAATAGCAAGCAAAAGCTGAATCCCATGAAAATGCATCCCAGCTTCATCTTCTTCACAGACGCGGCGAAAGAGATAGGAGACGTATCGGAAAATTAAGAGAAGTGAACTTGGACTTTTTTCCCCCCACAAAATTACACTTAACCCCTCGGGGTAATTTTTTAAGAAAGTCCCCATGTGCCCCTGCTAAGGTCCGCCACTGCTTGCAGATCAAATAGGCGCCAACAGGTGCAAGATAGCTTTCATGGTTTTTATTTTTTACGCATTTGAAGTGCAGATACAGAACATATTTCCAGCTTCCTCATGGAACTGGTTTTTACTGGACTTTGTGTTGTACTTATAAGTGCAAATAAGATTTAGGGGTTCGGTCATGTATTTTTCTTTATCTGCTATTACAACCTCTGATGACATAAACCACGTTTCGTTTTAGTCTTTGCCCAGGTGCTGAATATTTATTGCATATAGTACAAGGAGCCATTCCTCAAGTATATTTCGAGTGTGATCCTCCTATCCCAGCTGCTGACATTGCAGTTCATATCCTTAACCATCTATATAAGAAGCTGAATGAAGTTTGTCATGTACAAGGCGGCGAGGTTGTGACAGTTTCCTGGCCATGTAGGCCATGTTTCGTTTTTTTTTTTTCCTTTCTCTTTGTTCACTCGATGAAGAATTGGATTGACACTCTTTCAGGAGGATGCTTATAGGATGCTACTTTACACATTTAGTGGAAGTCTGTTGCCTTATATTCAGGGTTTGGATTCCTGGATTTTTGAGGGAACACTGGATGATCCGTTTGAAGAGGTACCTTTTTTTTCTTGATAGTTTCTTCTGAAATACACCCTCACCTCTGGGCAGAGTCCACAACTCTATTTTGGGATGTTCCACTCAAAGAGTCCACTTTAAAAAATGAAGCTATAATATTAGTTTTTTTTTAGTTCTCTTTCTTGTTCAAAATATGATCGTTTTCTTGCATATTGTAATTTAATTTACTCGCATATAATTCATAAACGATACAAAGTAGTAAATATACAAACTTTAAAATTTTAAACATGGACCAATTGCGCGGAACGAAGGGAGTAGTTACTAATACCTAAGACCTTGAAAGTTCACTTTTGCAATCTGTGAGCTTAAATTCTTTAGGAATTATATCCTTATTTTTGATCCGGGCTTCTACTAGAACATTTATCTTTTGCTTGTTTAATGGTTCAGATTATACCAATTTATTTGGATTTCTTAAATCTATTTTCCTTCTGTTACATTTTCATTCTCTAAGTTCTGGTACTGTTACTTGCAGGCATTGCTACCAAACTGTTTATTTTAGATTTGTGCTTGTGTTATTTACAGATGTTCTTTTATGCCAACAAGGCAATTGCAATTGACGAGGCTGAGTTCTGGGAAAAGAGCTATCTTTTGAGACTTGCCCAGTTCGTAAATCTGGACGTGACCCATGCCACTGCCCTTCAAACCTTAGATGACAAAAGCATGATAGGAAGAGAATCCACATCTATGTCAATTTCTGCAAAGGGAAAAGGGAAGATTGGGAGAGACCTCCAAGCCTGTCCTTTGTTTATGAAGGACATGGCAAAGGAGATTATTTCTGCAGGGAAGTCGTTGCAGTTAATTGGACATGCTCCAACAGGATGTTCAGCAGTGCGTGGCAATCATCAGGAGACTGCACAGAGCATGGCTCAACTAACCTTGTCAGAAGTGTTTTGTTTGTCATTAACGGCTCTTATTGGCCATGGTGATCACATGTCTGAATTCTTTTGGCGAGATGGTGGACTTGTATCTGGAATCGAATCGAGTGAGAAAGAGAAACTGGATTGCGTTTCGGATGAAACATTCTCGGGGAAGATTTGGTATAAATTCCTGGTTGATTCCCTACCTTTGAAACTTCAGTTTGATGTAAAATCTTCTCATAATGGTGGCTCAGCCAATATGAACAGAGAGAATATAGCTGCAGAATTCGTTGGTGAGTTGTCCCCTGTCACCTCATTCTGTCCAGAAAATCCAGCTATTACTGTGTGCCAAAGGTTGCTTCACGAAAACAGCAATGGATGGAACACATTAAAATTGTCGAAGAGTTTTTCTCTTCCCCCTCTAAATGATGAGGATTTACGAATGGCAATATTTGGTGAAAATAGAGGACCAGTTGTGGAAGCTAAAGGAACAGATTACACTTTTGGTTTTTCATTTGGTGCATCTGAATATGTTCGCTCAAAGGAAGATATGGAAATGCTGGAAGTATTATTTCCATTCCCAACTATTCTTCCATCCTTCAAGGTAACTCTTTTGTTAAAGTGTTTTCTAGAAGCTTTGTACTTATATAGTTTTCAGATTTAAAAAACTAATGTAGGTCTATAACAGGAGGACCTTTGTGTGTCAGAGGTATTACCTTTACAGAAAAATAGCACCATTGTATCCAGAGTTCTTAGCTGGGTTCAAGTTGTTGAACCAAAAGCTACTCCACTCCCTGTAGTCATTCTGCAGGAGTGCCTTAATTTTTACATCAAGAAGCAGGTACTCAGTTTCAACTAGAGACTTGTCTACTGATTTAACTTCAATTTATGATATTTAATAAGTTTTCATTCAACTATTTCGTACGAAATACCACAGGTCGATAAAATTGGTAGACAAATATTGTCTAAGCTACTGTACGACTGGAAGTTGATGGACGAGCTCGGAGTGTTGCGTGCTATATATTTGTTAGGCTCAGGTATCCTTCACATATTGGCCATGTGGAACTATGTAACTTGCTTAATTAAGTACTTCTGTCATCTTCAAATGAGTGTCAATTTTTTGATAAAATCTTGTACCGAAATGAGAGTCAATCTTCTGATGAAATTACTAAATTCATTTTTGACACTCGTTCTGTTTCATTCCCCACTTGCAATGCTATGATATACACTGTGGGTGATTATGTACATGTTCCAATGGTTGTGTTCACTTCCTTAATTTTCACAAAAAGCTGGAAGTGAACATTCATTTTGGGATGGAGATATCTGATATTTCTCAATTTTCAAAGATTTCACTGAGCTTTGGAACCTTGCTGCATCCAGGTGATTTACTACAACACTTCCTCACAGTAATTTTCAATAAGTTGGACAAAGGGGAAGCATGGGATGATGAGTTCGAGTTGAACACTGTTTTACAGGTGAACTTTCTCAACATAATGCCTTGATCCTACACTTTATGTAGGTCACCGGGCAACAATTTCCTGCTATCTTGCGGCAAACTGGTGTTTAATGAGGATTATAGTAGAGGGCCTGAGTTTTGTTCATTTCCAGATTGTATATCTAAGAAGTTTGAATTTGTTTTTTTGGGTTTAAATTATCTTTGTTTGTGTGTGCTTGTGGATAAACTTTGGATTGTAGAAAAGAGGTTTGGGTTTTTAATTTTTCAGCTAAGAAAAGAGCTGATGGTGAATTGGTGATAAATAACCAAAACCAGTTTGATCCTTATCTCTGGCAAGGCATTGCCCAAATCCCTTTTAGTGCTCTTTTCCTTAATTTTTAAGAACAAGTTGATCGAAAACTGCTGTACCAACGTTCAGCATGTTGCGTTTGTGTTGTGTTTTTTTCGTTGTATCAATATGGGTATGTTATTTTTTGGTAGGATCCCTTCTCTAGTTTGTGAACTCTTATCAGTTTACGCTGTATGATTTCCTACTTTGTTTTATGTTAACAATAGAGTTATTCTCCCTGTTCATCTTTTTAATAATGGTTTACTGAAGCCAGTGCTGGCGTAGGTGTTAGGTATGAAACCTATAAATGACATTTTTTTACCATGTTATTTATGTGGTAAACTATTCTAAAGACACCTATTATACTTCCTATTATGCTCTTTCATTGAAGACGGGGAAAATATTTCACCAGTTCATTTGTATGCACGAGATTGTATACTTGATCTTTCCCAATAGTCTCATTTCCTTCTTACATTCTGGTAGTGATCTCGCTTATTTCCCTTCAGGAATCAATTAGGAACTCTGCTGACGGGACACTACTTAGTGCACCAGATTCCTTGGTTGTCTCAATAACAAAGAATCATGGTTCTAGTAGTGATGAACAACATAATACATCTTTTCTCATCTCAACTCCTCGTAAAAGTCGTGGACAGAGCTCTGGGATTGATGGCCTTGATTCACTGAAATTCTCATACAAGGTCCAGTTCTTGGCTCAGTGTGCTTTGCACTCTTTCATTCATGTGAACAGTGTATTATACTCTAGTTTATGCCTGTCCTTATAAAATTTCTAAGCATCATGCATATCCAATTATAGGTCTCGTGGCCACTTGAACTTATTGCTAATACTGAAGCATTAAAGAAGTATAACCAGGTGGCGTTTCCTCTTGCTGTATTTTGCGTGCCATTATTTACTTGTTAGTTTGAATTAATCTCTGCATGCTCATGCAGGTGATGACTTTCTTATTGAAGGTCAAGCGTGCAAAGTTTTCCCTTGATAAAGCTCGGAGGTTGATGTGGAAGGTGCTGTGGCTTATATTTCCTCTTACTTCTCTATTGTTAGATGTGATCTCTATAGACACGCTTTAGCCCATCCTCGTAACAGCTTGTTTGCAGTTATTGCTGTTATCATGGTCATGAGATATTTTATTTGGTTATAATAGGTGTTTTTTAGAATATAGTGAATGGGTAATGTGTTTGTTCCATCATTCTTCGAGTTTCTGTCTGGCTCACTAAGTTCATCCTATGCATTGCTCAATCATGTGGGAAGAGGTCGATGTACTTTTTGTCTATGCTTTGGGGGATGTTGAGTTGAACAAAGTATAAAGGAAATGACAATTGTAATGATTCTTTCTTACTGAATATCACTACTCAATTTCAATTGTGATAATTTGTGAGCCCATGCTTTTCTTAATTCTTTCCAGGATAGAGGCACTGCAACAGTTAACCGCAAGCGTCACTGGTTAGTGGAGCAAAAACTTCTCCATTTCGTGGATGCATTTCATCAATATGTGATGGACAGAGTAAATATCTATTCCTACATTTATTTTTTCTTGAACGGCTGAAGTTAATCTTATTATTGGCCCTAAGGTGGTTGGAGTGAGATATGGTCTGCTCACACTTCCATGCATGGAGAGATAAACTTCAACAAGGGTATCACAAACCAAACGACACGCAAATATGCGCTCAGAATAATGTAGGTAATAAATGCAAGGGGATGAGTTGACCCTAGTCCTATCCAACCAGGGTCTGGAAGACTGGAACCATGAAAGTTACCAACTTGTCTAAAAGCTTGAGTCAATAGAGTAACTAATAACTATGTATATCAAGCTGACAACTCTTAACTCATTAATAGTTGTTAGACATGACCTATCTAGTATCCTTCTTTGGTTCCGCTCAGAGATTCCACATTTGAAAGTTTTAATTTGTAAATTACATTTATTTATCATCTAAACACTTAATTTTGAGAACTGGACTAGTTTTCTTAAACTTAAGTCTATGTTATTAGGATAGATTTAGAAACTCAATTAATTTGCTTAGTTTTCTCAAGTGGGATAACACCAAAATAGAAAGCAGAACACTTTTGCATCACTTCCGAGTCCTTTATTCCCAACATGCCTCATATCTCCCAACTTTATATCAACGATGTTTAACTTGAGTGGCTGTATGTTGTTAATTTTTGTCACACCCGCATGCTCAAAGTGTTTTCCACCGTCAAATACGGAGTATAAATTTCTAGCTTCAGAAGAAATTGTGTTGGTCTTGATATCTAACTTGGTACGTGATCATCAGGTATATCACAGTGCGTGGCGTGAGTTATGCAAAGGTATGTCAGCAGCTGGATCTCTAGATGAAGTCCTTGAAGTACACGATGCCTATTTACTCTCAATTCAGAGACAGTGCTTTGTAGTTCCAGATAAGCTGGTCAATATCTCCTGCTCCTCTTCATTGCCCTTAGCGTCGCAATTATTTCTTCTTTAAAATCCTTATCCTGTTGGCGACCCTTTTAAATTAAAGTGGTGTGGTACGGTTCCTGTTTGTTGTGCAGTGGGCATTGATTGCCAGCCGTATTAACAGTATCCTTGGATTAGCTCTCGACTTTTCTTCCATACAGCAGACACTAAGTAGTGGCGGAGCAGCTTCTGCCATAAAAGCTAGGTGCGAGATGGAAGTGGATCAAATAGAAAAGCAATTTGATGATTGTGTAGCCTTCCTCCTCCGAGTACGTAATCATCTAGCTTATCTTTCAATGCGTTCACACTGTGTATATTTTTCGTAGATTATGTAATGTTTTCTACTTGTCATGCAGGTTCTATCTTTCAAGCTCAATGTGGGACACTTTCCACATTTGGCAGATTTGGTAACTAGGATTAATTACAACTACTTCTACCTGTCTGATAGTGGGAACCTGAAAACCGTCCCTGGTTCTGACACGGTCACTTCGAAGTTGGGGAAGACTTTAGTTGGAACAAAGTGAACGAAGCACTTGCTAACTTCTCTGTTGTGCTTTCAATAAACCCATTTTGGTTTGTACAGTTTCCAACCGGGGCCTTTATTTTTGCCTGAGGTTCAAAATTGACAACACAGTCGAAGCCCTAAAGGTCTAAAGATATGCCATTCGTATCGTACATATTCTGGGAACTTGCTCATGCCAATTTTCACTGTAACAGCATAATATAAACTAGGGATTTTTGCATTTTAGGCCCCAATATTTTCGTAAAAAGGCAAAAAGGATCCATGTCTGACTTATTACCGTTTAGGCCCTATACTAATCTTTTTATTGCGAAATAGGCCATTTTTGACAGAAATCGTAAAAAAACTAGCGACACGGACTAACATGCATGAAATTTTATTTTTTTCATGGATGTTTTCATCTTTTTCTAACTAGGTAAACTAAAGGGGCTAA
>JAOWAN010000005.1:10528343-10541899 GCA_028566635.1 Lobelia cardinalis | reverse complement strand
AAAGTATCACTTCTTGGGGGTTTGGGGGCACTATTTTCGTTTTTGTTTTTGTTTTTGTTGCTTATTAGTCTTTTTTCTTAGTAATTTATACAACAATTTATGATTAGGAAGAAACGAAAGAGTTTTCATTGGACTCGGAGAAGAAGGGGAAATGACTAACGGCTGACGTTAAACAGGGCGGGGGGATCGCTGGAAATGAGACCTATCAATGGAGGAATTTTTGCCGTCGGGGGGTGGGTGGGTGGGTTATGGCGCCCCCTCCCGATCCCCCTGCCTCCGCCAGTGGTTGGGAATACTTGTCAGATCTGATTTTAAATAAACAAAAAGGCAATGTTAAGCTTGATAGATTGCCAATATATTGTTAGAAATGGTAGTTCGTTGCTAACCTTCTTAAAGTCTTTCCCCGAGCTTCTGAAATTCAGCTACTTTAACAGTTGTGAATTTTACAGGAGGACCTACAGCTGAGACACGTGGGGTCTTGAATCTTAGTGTCCAATATTGGACTAGTCGTGGTTGGGCGTTTGTCGATGTGAATTATGGTGGAAGTACTGGTACGTTCCTAATCCTAGAAAAATATGCCTAAATTTCATATGGAAAATGCCAGTGATCTCAACCTTTCATTCCAATCTACATGGTATGTGATTGTTTAGCCTATGGAGTCCACGGTTAAGTTATGCGAGTTATGTGATGTCTAATCAATCCATCCAAATTGATTGGGATGCATAGTTTGAAGAGTAGAATTTACTCCTTGAATTTTACTCCAACTTTATTTGATTACTGCTCATCTATGATTCAGACAGAAAACCCAAGAAATATTGGTGTTTTCAAAGTTTTATTTCATTTGTTTAATGAGATTGGTGGACCGCTGTAGTCACTGTGTTATCAAATCACTTAGCATGTTACTTAGTTACCGTATTAATTTGTGAATCTCTTAATTATCTGCTGAGAAAGGCTTGATTTATATTCTGAAGGTTATGGACGAGCATTTCGTGAAAGACTCTTGGGACGCTGGGGCATTGTTGATGTTAATGATTGCTGTAGTTGTGCTCAGTTCTTGGTAATTGCATCAAACACACTTTATCATTCAAAGTTGTATATATTTTCCAATGTCCTTTGCACGGGGTGGTTCTGATGTTTTATTTTGTTCAGGTGGACAGTGGAAAGGCTGATGGTAAACGACTTTGTATCACTGGAGGCTCTGCTGGTGGATACACAACATTGGCTGCACTTGCTTTCAAAAATACATTTAAAGCGGGAGCTTCCTTGTATGGTGTGAGTACTTAAAAGTCTTAACTGTTCTCCCATCATATCAAAATCAAGTTGTTTCACCTATTGATTTCATGAATTTTATTTTATGACCTCGAATTCAACCATGATGCCAATCTGAAAATTCTATGAGCATGTTTTGCTGTATTCCGTCGAGAATTAATTTTACGTCGTATAACACAAAAGGATGCTAATGGACTTTCCATTTGATATGTTAACCGGTCGTTTAACTTATCGCATTATAAAGTATTGGAATTTTAACTTATGGATGACCTTTTAGTTTTTAATTTTTTAGTTTATATTTTTCAGCAATAAGTATAATTTAGGTTTCGTATGGAGCAAATAGTTCGTTTCTACTTGAGATTGTAAGCTGCTTGAATCCAATTGGTTTCCTATGTGTATTCTTGTAACTGTTATTTTTCATTGTTCAACAAACAGGTAGCTGACTTAAAGTTGTTGAAAGAAGAAACTCACAAATTTGAGTCTCGCTACCTGGATAACCTTATTGGTAAGTACTTATTTACACATGTGGGTGCTACCTAGTTAATTTATATGATTTAGGACTCACTCAATTGCTAAACCTGTTTCAGGGAGTGAAAAGGCTTACTTTGAGCGGTCACCTATAAATCATGTTGATCAGTTTTCTTGCCCCATAATCCTCTTCCAAGGGTTGGAAGATAAGGTACACATCTGTTTTTAGTATAAAATTTACGCCTGTGAAGATCTTAAGTTCTTTTCATGAGGGGTTCCTCCAGTTAGGATTTCTAATATGTGACCATTTTTTTACCATGGAATCCTTGATTTGGGAAAATATCATACTCCTTTACATTATGAATAGACCTAATGGCTTAATGATTAAATATTTTACACCAAATGTAGTGTACCACACTCGTACCCACACTCATGTCGTGTCGTGTTGAGTCGGACACGGGTGCTTTAGTAAAAGTGAAGGGTCCATGTAACATAGCTTTTTTCTTTCTTTTTTAATTAAAAAGAAAAAAGAGGATTGCTAGTGGTTCCCCGCTTACCCCCTACATGATTCGAACCGTGACCTATTGGTAACAGATGATGCGTCTTACCACTAGATCGCAGCTCATTGTCTCCATGTAACATAGCTCATTTCATTTCAAGTAAATGTGCCAAAAACTAGTGCATGACTGATGCATGGTGTTGCAACAATCCGATCACATAAAGAAAATAATCAGATAGCATTAAACTTGTTTTTGTTGTCTTGTCATATTTTCTTTAATCCTTCAATATTTACACTCTTTTTTTCTTTCTTCCCCTCCCCTTCTTCTCTTCTCTTTTTATTCTTTTCTCTCTTATCCTTTCCTTTGAGACTTTTGGACTATTGATGGTTCATCTTAGCCGACCCCAACTAGTTTGGGATAAAGGCTTAGTTGTTGTTGTTGTTGTTGCTCATGATGCCTCAGTATTTATATTCTGAATCTCATTCTTATTGTACGTTTAATTTGGTTTGCCACGTTACAGGTTGTACCACCTGATCAAGCAAGGAAAATTTATCAAGCACTGAAAGCAAAGGGATTGCCTGTTGCTCTTGTGGAGTATGAAGGCGAGCAGCATGGTTTCCGCAAGGTACCACATTGTTAGGTAATTTGATTGCTCGGTTCTGATAGAAGAGCAGTGACAAATTTTTTTATTGTGAATTGCAGGCTGAAAATATTAAGTTTACACTGGAACAACAAATGATGTTTTTTGCACGGTTGGTGGGGCACTTCAAGGTGGCTGATGAAATCACTCCCATAAAAATTGAAAACTTTGACTGAGAGTTCTGCCATCGGGCCTGGTAACTTTTTAAATTCCCCTGGTTTCTGAAACAACTGGTTATCATCCAACTTTTTAATCCTGTGGGTTCTCCGATAGAGGTTTATTTACTATTTTGATAACCAGATATTGCTGTATGGTTCTTGAACTATTGATTTTGCGTAAGGAATCAATATGAAGATTCACTTAGATTGTTGTTTTCTGTTATAAAAGTTGCGAAATACTCCCTCCGTCCCTAAATGAGTAGCATGTATGATTGAAAAAGCTCTCACAACTTTCCATCCAAAAACACACTCAATTCAAAGCTCTCACAACTTTCCATCAAAAAAGACACTCATTTAGGGATGAAGGGAGTACCTGTTATTGGGTCGGTTGGGGTCAACTTGCTAGTTTCTATTAGTGGTGCTTGGCCAATTTTCCAAATCCAGTGTCACGCTATGATTATAGATGTGGCTCTTTAATACACTTGTATTATATAGGTACACTTGTAGTATATAGGGTTAACATTATGTTCGAAAGACATTAAAAATGATATATAGTCTTCAGTTCCAAGGGAGATTGAAGCCCTGAGCTTATTCTTGCTATGCCCCGGTCATTTTTACCACAAAGAGGCAAGGGAGGTCAATTGACTACGGTGAAAATTTGTATCATTTACCAACAAAAAAAAAATGTATATATATATAGGAAGGTGTTCAAATGAGAACCTAAATATTTTAGAACCCGTAGGAATCACTCTTGATCATTAGACTAGAAAAAAAATACTGCTGAGATTGAATTAGGTGTGAATGCAATTTATTAAACAATGGGGGTAATACTGTCAGTTAGGTGAACACAATTGTTTTTTCCACTTTCATTTTTTATAACTCCAAATAAGATGCATTTGTAGAATTTTGCTCGTAAATAAATTTCTTTTAAAACAAAGTCCATCATGATTATATTTTAAGATCAAATATAAAAGTCCAAAAATCAAAGATGCATTGCTATCGCATCCTAGTGAATTAAAAAAAAAAAAAAACACTTGAATTTAAAAAAAAAAATACTTGGATGCATTAGTAATTAGAACCGAGTAAAAAAAATATAAAATCGAACCAAACCGACGAAACCGATCGAAAAAAATCGAACCAATGTATTGGTTTGGTTTCGGCTTCTAGAACTATCAAAACCGAGAATATTGGTTTGGTTGCGGTTTAACCGTGATATTACACTTTTCAAACCGAACCGAACCGAGATAATATTACTACTATATATTTAATTTTTTTACTTATGGTCAGATCAGGAATACGATATTGTGCAATATTTGATTTTAATATTTAATATATAAAGTGAAAAAGTAGGAGAGAGATAGAATGAAAATAGTAGAACCTATGATATGTAAAGTGAAAAAGTAAAAAATATCAAATATCAAATATAAAAAAAAATCAAATTTATGATCTAAGCATTAGTTAATTATGTATATACACTTATATTATCAATGCATTTATATTTTATAATATTGAATATTGTATTTATATAAATTTTCATTTTTCTCCTTTTACTTTCGATTTTTCCTTATTCAACTTCCATTATAGAGAATTATGTTCACTTAAATTTTGTAAATTGAATTATAAAATTTCTCTTTTTTGTGATTGAAATCTCTACTATATGGATTTGTTCTATTAGCTATTGAAATTTAAAAAATTACATAATTTCTTTTTGAAAATCGAAAGTTTATAAAAATCGAACCGAAAAATATAAAACCGAAGAATCAGTTTTTCATGTTCTCGGGTTGGTTTCGGTTTTGAAAAATGATGAAATCGAATTTTTGATTTGGTTGTGATTTTGATCAAAAGTGACCAAAACTGAACCATGATCACCCCTAATAGTAATGTAGCGATTGCATCCAATTTTTTTTGTTTATTTGTGTGTGAAATGTATATCATTCTTTTCTCTATTTCACTTGATGTTGCGACTGCATCCAAGTTTATTTTTGTGAAATGGATGCGCCAATCTTTCTATATTTCCTTTGGATGCGCCAATCTTTCTATATTTCATTTGGATGCACTAACAATATTGCTACTACATCGAAGTTTCTTTATGTGAATAGTATCTTAATCGTTTCTACATTTCAATTGGATGCAATAGCAACATTGTTAGATGTTTATTTTTGTGAATACCATTCTTTTCTATATTTCACTTGGATGAAACAGCAATGCGGTATTAACATCACTAGTGCTTCCAAGTCTTTCTTTTAATTCACTTGTTGGATGTGTGTGCTATTGCATTTTTGACTTTTTATTTGACTTCATAATATATTCATTATGGATCTTGTTTGAAAGAAAATTTAATTTCGAACAAGAAAATGTAATTAGATTTCATTTTGGAGTTATAAATAATGAGATATTTGCATTTTAACGAGAAGAGCTAAAAAAAGAAAAGAAAAGAGGAATAGGTAATTCTCGTTGTCAGTTGGAAGGTTGTTTAAATTAATGGTCAATTTACTAATTTATCCGTGTCATTCTTAATAACTACAGAAAATGCCATCGTATTTTCTTAATAATTTAATGGTCAATTTACTAATTTATATCCAATCTAACGATTCAGGTTGGTTCCTATTCTACTTAGGTGCTCAATTATGATTCATCGAAATTATTTTGTTGGATCATAATGGTTCTCACAATTCCTAGATTATTTAGGTTCTCATTTGAACACATACCTAATATTATGTTCTAAAGATATGAAAAATGATATATATTCTTAAGTTCCAACGGAGATTGAAGCCCTAGCTTATTCTTGCAATGTGTCAATCATTTATACCACAAAGAGGCAAGGGAGGTCAATTGAGCCCAGTGAAATTTCGTATTGGGCTGTTAATGTTAGGAGGAAATGAATCAAATAGAAAATTGAACCTCAATTAAAGTATTTATTCCACAAGAGGTGCTTTCTGTAAAGTGAAATCCAAGCTCTTTTAAATTTAGGGGTTCGATAATTTCTGGATACAACATCATTCATATCTGTATGTACTCCATAACGACATCTTGCAAAGGCACAACAATTTCACTAAATCAAGTTCAATAGTGCACCTTATATTTGAATGCTTCGTACTTTAATTTGTCGTCAATGTTGTTGAAATCTTGACCAGAATTTCTGTATCTGCGATGCTCGACACTTGTACAAGAGTGATTCATGCATGTGCTGTTAAGGCTAGTCATGTGCTTTTCCAATGCGCAAGGATGCGTCAGAGAACCGTCTTATGGCACCTATAAATCGACTAGATGCAATTTCAAGAATAGCCAAAAGGATGAAAAGAAATGGATGGTACAATTAATCGTAGCATTCAATTTCTATATAAATGTTGAACCTATTACTTGGAGTATGATCCATTTAGATGGCAGCAGAGCTCCATGTTTGATTTTTCATTAACGTGATGGCGACCTCTTCTAGAAGTTGACAAGGGAGTAATTCCTTACCCTTACTAAACCTGATCAGGCCTGTCACTCTATAGATAAACGAAAAACAAATGAAACAAAAATAATTAGTTTTCAAAGTTCTATCTTAAATCATGAATGCAGTTGAAGCACGTCTCCTCATTCATCAGCATTGCAAGTGTGACAAATGCCTTGATGCAAGCAACACTTATTGACTAGCTGATTTACATAGAATGATATTTTACTAGACATTTCCAATATCAATATGGTTGTAGAAAGTTGATATACATGAAGCCTAAGCGCTGGCTAACCCCTCTTTGTTTTGTTTTGTTTTGTTTTTGTTCTAATTTTTTTTAAAGTCTGCTATTTTCAGTCTCAGCCAAAAGTTTGCCTTCCTTTGTGTGTGCTATTTGCTCAAGTGATCGTTTTGAATTGCACTTGTGACTTGTGAGTATATAAAATTTCGAGTTTTGCATGCTCGTGGCAGCCTATTTTTTCTCTTTTATTCCCCTCATTATTTTTAATGTAATTGCTGTTCTTTGTGATCGAATGATACATGTTGCCTGCGAGGCTGATTTTGCTAGAATACAAATCAAAATGTGTTGCTAAGATTGCAATGGTATATATCGTTTGTTGGGGGTGTTTGCCTTTGAATCATTCATCTGCAGATATATTAACAGTAACTGCACATGAACGTGTCGGAAAAACATTGTTCCTGTGAGTAGTTTCTTACATACACATCAATGGAACAAATAATTATCTTTACAGCGGCCAAAAACAAAATGAATAGAATGACATCTCGAAGCTAGACTCAGTTATGGTAAAAGCCAAAGCCATTTGATAGTCCATGGCCTGTAGGATGAAACGACAGTCTCCCCAAAATACCCTGCTTGTATGGCAAGAAGGTTTTCTTCTTCCTATCTTCTGAATATGCCCTGTTCGTTTTGTAATGCAACTCATGTGCCGATACATTCCCTCTTCGCCTTGAGCCAGAGCCGGAACCGGTTCCGGGGCTTTCGATCGACCGTGAGCTCACATTCCTCATATCTTCCTGTTTCCTGATGAAAGTTGAGTATTTCTTCAAAGGATCCCTGGCCATGGCTCGTCCATCTGACGCGCTCCGAAACAAGAATAAGTCTTTCAACCTCCACTTAAATCCCTTTGAGGTTGAAGTAGACAAGGCAGTACTAGTTGAGTACAATGGAGGTTTTGGGTTGGCAGTTGATTGCCTTTTCTGCTCTTCTTCCCACTGATACTCGGAAACTCGTATAGGAGAAACTGATCTTGTCGCCCTACGGCTGGATGAAGATAAAGCATAGTTTCTCTCTCTTCCTCTTTCCCTCTCCGGTTCTCTCATCCGTGTGTCTTCAATGGCAACAGGTCCCAGAGGGTCAGCACCTCTCTTATCTCTAGGCGAAAAAGCACCTCGAATGAACTTTTTGCCTTGTGCTAATGGTGATTTATGTGACCTTGGCGAGAAACCTGGGCTCCTTTGACCTGAATATCCATCCTCCCCGGTAGGAAGTTGCAATCGAGGTGGAGCCTTGAGAGGCTTGATCACACCACCATCAAATAATTCCTCAGCAGATAGAGAAGGCCTCTGTATCTCCCCACTCACATCAAAAGCAAAATCATCTTCAAACATGGAAATTCTCCTCTGCGGTGATTTCGGCTTACCGGGCTTCTCCTCCCAATCAAAAGGGACTTCAGCTAAGGACGTACCACCTTCATTTTTGATCAAGAGCTCATCAAACTCACGGTAAAAGTCGTTGAGGTGCCTCGGACTCGTCGGAGCACTGAAGTAGTACTCGCCTACTCGTGTCGGTGTGGACGGAGCAGTCGGATATGGGGAAGTTCGAGCACTATTGAAGTCGAAGTCGATGCCATGGACAGGTATCATCACTTCCATTTCATACAAGTTTTAGTGTTTCTCTCTCTCTCTCTCTCTCCGTTTTTTCTCTGTGAAGTGAGATATAGAGATAAAGCTGAGGTAATCGGCGGAGGAGTAGCTATAAAAAGAGGGAAGGAGGGATGGGGTAGGAAGGAGGAGAGAAGAAGCATAGAGAGAGGACAGAGAGAGGACAGAGAGAGCCAAATAAATTTGACTGGAATATGAGTAGTCTAGTCTTGGTTCGGTTAGCCGCCTTCCCTTACTTCTTGTTGTCAACTTTTGTTGTGTCTAAAGCTATTTGTATTTTTGTAACTCTATGATTTTAGGTGACCCACATGCGAATTTAATTTACTCCTTATTTAAGTAACTGACCCCACTTCGGGCTTGAAATTTCCCTTCATGAAAAAGCTTTTTAATGAGACATGTGTCTAAAGTTAAAAACTGTATACTTGGGGGGTAGTATTAGAGGTTGAAATTCATGGCGCAATGAGTTTTTCTTTGTTGTTTGCTTCTTTATACTACAGTTTTGTGGTATTGAATTTCATTTTTAGGGTTGAAAGATTGTCCTCAAACGTGGGGTGCAGGATTTAGATATGTAAGAAAATGTACTTTTCATTGTGCTCTTTTTCATCCATGTTTTTCTTGTTGTTTTGAGCATGCTGCTCCGACGACTCGAACTAATTTTAATTTGTCGATCGTGAATTTGATTTTTATGCTTAAATCATGAATCTGATTTTTTTTATATTTGATATTTGATTTCTCTTACTTTTTCACTTTACATATCATAGGTTCCACCATTTTTTTTTATCTCTCTTCTACTTTTTCACTTTACATATCAAATATTAAAATTAAATATCGCATAATATCGTATTCCTAATTTGACCATTAGTGATATTTGACGATAAATATTTTGTAATGATTAAAATGAAAAAATATATTATAGCGAATACGTGATCGAAACACAAGACATCTTTTGCTTATCTCATAAATCTCTATGAAAAAAATTACCTTTATGTTTCAATCCACGGAAAAGAAATGACGCAATTAATGTCTTTTTTTTTTTTTTGTTTTTAAATCCATTAGTTCTAAGTTTCACGTCAGTGATTACATGATATTAATCAGTGTGGATATTTTTTACTCCTCTTCAGCGTTGACATAAGTTGGAAAGAAATGAAATTTAATCGATTCTCTCTTCTTTCCTGTTACTGTTGCCGACGTTGTTCAGTTTAACACATCTTTGGACAAACCAAATGTAAAGTAGGAAGACGTATGCTTGCCCCCAGATGAGATTGTGACACAGAAGACAATAATCCTATGCGCATTAGGGTCAAACTTCAATTTAGGATCCAATATCTCATCGTCTTTGCACATTAGGGTCTCATGTTTTAGAAATCATGATTTAGGGTGCAAGCTTTCAAAATTGTAACCTTTTGAGGTCTAAATTAACTTTCCTTTGGCTTTCTTTCGATAATGAGACATGACTGCGTACAAGAGAGAGCAGAGACTAAAATGAGAGTCTTCTGCTAGTTTGTAATTTTACAGGTTGAAACTAAAAAAAAAAATACACTTATTTGTTGTAGAATCTTTAAAATTATAAGATTTGTAGAAGGTCCACTCGTCAATCATTTCTACCGAACGAAAAATAAAATCTAACGAAAGTTAGTCTAGATCTCAAGACATTGCAATTTTTGAATATCGAACCCTAAATGGTAAATTTAGAAACTTGAGATTCTAAACACAAATATTAGAAAGAGACATGAGCATGGCACATGGCATTAACAAACACCAAAATAGAGGTCAAAAGTCACAGCATGATAAATGTCAGGGACCCCATGGAATAAACTCTATAACTAGATTATCGTGACGTTTCGGAAAGCAGTATTTTATTTTAAATTACTCGTTAGAATATTAGGGAATCGTAGTTGGTACACTCATCCGGCGGTCAGGCAAGAGATTGGCTTGCAGTTTAAGACTTTTGGGGTGGGTGGGGTGGGGGTTCTTGCCCATAACGTTTCTAGAGGGGGACCAAATTGGTGAGTTGCTTGCGGTCATATATAGTTGCTCAGTTTAGTAGTTGGGGACGGCAGGCAGCTGCACTAGACTCTGCCCAGCCCCTAGCCTTGGTGGTCGGACTTTTTGCGGTTGGTATATCGAGAGTCTGGCAGCGCTCAATGCATATATATGTTATAAATTATGCACATATATGTATTATAAAATGTACTTAATAATTATGAATATATTAATGATATAATTATTATGTACATTTTATAACACATATATGTGCATAATTTATAACATATATGTGCATTGGGCGCTCCTAACACAACCAAGAGCCTAGGCTCTCATCAGATTTTGCCGATTTTTTGAGGGTCTAGAGGCATGAAAATTATAACTAAGCGCATATGTGCTTAGAACATCATGCACCCCTACAGCAAGTATATTTCACTCTCCGGATTAAGTGAGTAAATTTAATAAAAAATAAAAATTAGTTATAATCGCCCATTTATTTAGAAAATTATTAACAACAATTTCATATAAATAGAAAGTTATTTTAAAAATTTTGTATAATTAGAGATTCTTTATAATCAGCAATTTTATATAATCAGGGATTTTATATAATTAGGGATTAAAATTAACGATGAAATAATTAAGATTGATTTCTGTTTTTATTGTTGCTATATTTATATTTTTATACGTTATATTCATTTGTTCATGTGACCATGTTTTTTGTGTTCATATTATAAGTATGATGTGTTCATTTTATAATTATGCTACGTTCATTTTATAAATTTGATGCATTCGTATTATAAGTATATTGTGTTCATTTTATAATTAAGATATGTTTATTGTATATATAAACGTGATGTGTTTATATTAGAAGTAGATAGTGTTCTTATTATCAGAATATTGTGTTCATTTTATAAAATATTATATTCATTGATAATGTATTTTGTATTCATTAGCTGTATTTATTTTATGTTATTCATTTTCATTAGTTTACGTTTCTTCATGTTCGTTATATTCATTATTCATTATTCATGTTCATTAAATTCATTGTTCATATTCATTAGTTGCAGTAATCGTAGAAATATAAATTTTTTTGAGTTAAATTTTTGAGATTTTGGAAAAAAAAAATAATATTTTAGTTCACTTATTATGGAATAGATATAAAATAAATTGTAATACACTCTGATAATAGCAAATGAGAGAATGAAAAAAAAAATCACTCCTTTAAATTACGGAATTTTTCCAAAAATAAAATCAATAAGTCTCATTTTCTCTCTCGTATCTCTCTACGCTCTATGTGTTTCTCTCTCTCTCTCCCTCTACTCCCTCCATAGCCACCATTTCTCTTCAAATCAAACTCATGCGTTTCTCTCTCCCCCTCTACTCCCTCCATAGCCACCATCTCTCTTCAAATCAAATTCCATAGCCATCATTTCTCTCAATCTCTATTAGACGACAATATATAACCCCCATCCACTGCACATACTTCGTCCAACCCGAAATTCACCATCTACGTCGACTCACCGTCTCTCTCAATCACCACCATTAACGACCTCTCTCAATCACCACTATTCACAACCCACCACCAAGCAATCGAAATTCACCACCCACGGCATTCTTTATATGAGAGACGTCAATGAGAGGGATGAAATGGGTAGAAATGACAGTTGGATGGTGATTCGACGGTGGAGATTGGACGAGGGTGGTTATGGTTGGCAGAGGGTGGTGCAGATTCAGCTGGAATCGAAGATGTTCATTTCGTCAGCATGTAATGTTCATTTAATTTAACGTTTGTATTTATTTGATCATAATATGATATTTATTTTGAATTTTAGTATGTTATAAACTGATTTATTGAAGCGTACAAAAATGTTCATTTTATCATTACTTAATGTTCTTTTCGTCAATGATTAATGTTTATTTTACTTCTAAAATATATATTTTTTACTTATACGTTGAATTCATTTCGTAAATGCTTATTTTCATTCGTGAGTGCTTATGTTCATTTACTTATCCATTTTTTATATTAAAATTTGAATTCTTATTAATTTTAAAAATTATAGCATGAGTTAATTTTGGCATTAATTATGGAGTTTAAATAAATTTAATGTTTTTTTTGTTTTAAATCAATCTCTTAATTTTAGAGATTGATTGAAGTTAATAGGTGAGAGTGGGGGAGAGTGGAAGAGTGAATGCACTTGACGGTGCACCTTGCTAGGTGCACCTAGGTGCTTAATATACCAATTGATTTAATTTAATTAAAATTATTTATTTATAAATTTGTATTTTAAAATATGTAAAAAATATATTTTTTAATGCGAAAGAACATCCAATATGTTAATTTGAGTTTAACTTAACCTATTTACTATTACAAAATTAAATTGATTAATTAATTAAATAAATTATAATATGTTGAATCCGTGAGAGTCTATGTAACCAGCCCATTTAATTCAAATGGACATATTTAGCTGTGAATAAATAGACCCACCTTCTTCCTGATGGACGGTACAGATGTCGTTTGAGAGAGCCTAAAACTTGGACAAAAGAAAATGGTTATTTTAATAAAGAATAATGGGACGCCAGCTAGAATTTCTTGGAGTTCATGCTGGAATTAGCGTATTTTGGAACTCTAAAGATTGCAATTTTTCGTAACCAACATTTCAATTTCACATTGGGATGTTGTTTTGAAGACGGAAAATGCTTGATCAATAAATAAAATTAACAGAAAAGTTATAGTTGCATTAATTTGTATCTTAATGTAAAGATATAAATTATTAATGCATACTTTAAATTTTTCTATTAATTTTATCCGTTGATGTAGCACCGCTTTTTGAAGAAAGCATTTGTATGAAGAAGAATCACCCCAGCCCATATCGGGATCAACCCTCATAATTTGGACAAATTATATTGTGTGTTTAGGCATATCTAGTAAGGTATGTCCATTTTGTACATAAAATTTATAAATTATATACATAATATAAATATGAAATGTATATAATAATTATTAATATGATAATCAAATAACTCATGTGCATTTCATATTTATAGTATGTACGTAATTCATAAAATTTATGTACATTTGTAAATAAAATTGGCATACATTGCTACAGAGGCGGATCTAGGTGGGGTCGGGCGGGGTCGGGCGGGGTCGGCCGACCCCACCGTGGTGAAAAATTATTTTAGAGTAATAGTATTTTCGGAAA
>JAOWAN010000005.1:10465448-10477201 GCA_028566635.1 Lobelia cardinalis | reverse complement strand
TATTTAAACTATTATTTTAAAATAAATAAGAAAAAGTGGATTATTTTTCTGAAGGCGGAGGGAGTACCATTTTCAGCGTCAAGTAAAGTAGAACGAAAAATCAGCTGAAGAAAGAAATAAATCCCATCATAGATTATCCAATGACAAGATTTTAGTGCATTATGACGAGTCAAACATTAAAATTAACATCATATGATTCAATTCAGATAATTTTGATTGGCTTGGAGCACAACCTCATCATGCTCATGGTCCATGTTATATTTTCCCATTATCCATTCCTTCGCCAACATACGGTCCATGCAATTTTCTTTGGCACTCTTTTCCTCTTCTTTTATTTTTCTTACACTCCCCGCGTTTTGTTTTAATAATACATGATCGCATGTAAAAAAATACTAAGTTGTTAAATGACGTCCTCATTCGTACTGAAATTACCCCTGCGCACAAAATTTTCAAAGCAACAATCAACACTCATCAGCCCTAAAAACCCCCCACAACTCTGCTGATTTAGATTGCTGCATTCTTTCTCTCCATATCCTATATAATTAATGAAATCATTTCATTCCCTAAAATTTTTCCTGGCCCAATGGGCTATTTCTTAACACTAACCAACCCCGTATCAAATCATTTTCCATTTTTGATTTTCCTCGATGCTTAATTTTTTTTTTCTTGAAAGCAGAAATTTCAATTATGAGTTTCGTTTGAAAATCTTCCCATGTTTTCAAAAAGGTTAATCGCATTTCTTGTATCACTCTTTATTTTGAATTTGTAATCATTATTTTTGTTTATGAATTATTATTTATCATAATTTCTTGTTATGGAGGAAGGAGTTATTTACAGTTGACGTTTCAGCCGAAAAATTTCATATCTGACTTTATAATTGGGTTTATTTTTGGATTTTTCTATCATTTGTCAAAGTTCATTAGAAGAAGTGGCACTGCTAGTAATTTTGATTTCTAAGACATTTATTTTTCTGCAAGAACTTATGTTTCAGAATTTAGCTTCAGTCTTTGATTAATAGATGTATTTTCGATATAGAATGGGCGTGAAAAATTTGGAGGCTACGTTTAGCATCATCCGAAAAATATGAGACTTTAGAGCGAGCAAAATGGCTAACATACGGAGTATATTCTGCGTCAGTCTTTTTACGAATGGAGTCCAAAATAGTCGGAGTGGGGCCTCAAGCTACTGGGCACCAATTCAACCACTCCCCAATAAGACTTGAAGGAGGGTCTATGTTGTAGAAATGGTCAATTGACCAGTCTTCACTTGTGGATTTTTCATCTTGAATCCAATCCAATCCAATAATTAAGAACCGAACCCAAACACTCTAGGAGGCTAGTAGGGCCCTGGATTTGTGAGCCACTAAGTCGATTAGTGGGCCTATCTGATATCTGAAGTGGGTTCCACCAGTACAGTAATACTCCTGTTAGCCCATCCTAATTAGGAAAGGACAAAGAGGTGAAGTTGAAACCCTGAAACTTGTAAAACTTAGCTAATCAATTCCCTTTTGGCAAGTTGCCAATGTCTGTAGTCTGGTTTTAAAGGGTTTTTAACTGGGTCCTCACTTATTACCACCAAAACCATTATTTTTTTTATTTATGTATTTTATACTCCATCTTACAGTATAATTGATTACTATTTTCATAAATCATTAAGGGTCGGGATCATAAATCTGATATCATTGATAATTGATTTTGTTTAATTTTTGCCTTTTTTTTTTTTTATCTTTCCTATTTTTTTTCATTTTATATATAATATTATATCATCAAAATACGATATCGTATTTGTACTCCAACCCTACGAAAAATTACATTATTCAATCTAATACTAAAAATTAAGAAAAAAAAAAGGCCAATTTAAATAATAGTTATAGTGTTATGGTGGAAGATCTTTGGCCGAAGGTTAAGGTGCACTATAAAGACCGGGCATGGTAGCATCAATACTATATTGAATAGGCTCGGCATAAAAATGTGGAAACCAATTTTTTAAAAAAGGCCTACTCCTACATATAGGATTGTTTGATTGTTTGTTTACATAGGTAACCTTTTTATGGGTATAAATATTAGCATATCCTTACACTTCTTTTGTATTACAAAAAGAGGGATCAGCATAAAGTAATTAAGCTACATTTGGAAATAAATCAATAATGCAGGGGAGATCATGGGTGGGTACATTCTTTTATATTTACTTTATCCAATTGACTTGCTTGAAACTAGGGCTTCATCTTGGCATGGTAGTCTTTGATAAGGCTCCTAATTTCAAGATTGAGTGAGACTATCACCCTCTTGAAATTGATGTGCATTATAGAGACTAGATGCTGTTAGCATCTATATACTTCAAAATGGAAAAGGAGGCATTGCTAAAGGTATAACGACACAGAGGGGTGATCATGGTTCGAGTTGGTTCGATTTTGATCAATTTTGATCAAAATCGTAATTTAATCAAAAGTTCGGTTTTATCATTTTTTAAAATCGAAACCAACCTAAGAACATGAAAAATCGACTCTTCGATTTTATATTTATCGGTTCGATTTTTATAAATTTTTGGTTTTCAAAAAGAAATTATGTAATTTTTAAATTTCAATATGTGATAAAACAAATTCATAGAGTTGAGATTTTCAATCACAAAAAAGATAAATTTAATGATTCAATTTATAAAATTTAAGTGAGCATAATTCTCTATTATGAAAGTTGAATGAGGAAAAATCGAAAGTAAAAGGAAAAGAGTGAAAATTTATATAAATACAATATTCAATATTAGGAAATATAAATGCATTGATAATATAAGTATATATAAGTAATTAACTAAGTAAAAAAATTAAATATATAGTAGTAATATTATCTCGGTTCGGTTCGATTGAAAAGTGTAATATCACGATTAAACCGCAACCAAACAAATATTTTCGATTTTGATAGTTTTAGAAATCGAAATCAAACCAATATATTGGTTTTTCGATTATTTTTTCGACCGATTTCGTCGATTTGATTCGGATCAATTTTATATTTTTTTTTCTCGGTCCTAACAACAACCTCCTCCTTCCCCCGAGAAAAAAAAATTCCAAGATGCCAGATGAATCTGTATTATTGGTTCTAATTGAGTTTTTATTTTATTGAAGTTCTTTGTTATAATTAATCTAAAATTATTCAATTATATGCACAACTTGTCCTTGTACATTCTTAAGCAAGAATTAGACAAAAATACCCTCAATTGAAGGCACGTGAGAGGCATATGATGTGACGAAAAGAAGGATATTTCGTTCAAAAATGAAAGGAGGAATGCGGATGGGCAAATTATACCGTGCGCCTAGGCACACGGTGTTAGGTGCGTTCAAATGTACATAAATATATAAAATTATATATATAATGTGATATAAAATATACATAATAATTATGTATATAATGATGGTATAACTTATATGCATTTTATATCACATTATGTACATAATTTATTATTTTTATGTACATTTGGGCGCACATAACATATCGTGTGCCTAGCACACGATATACCAACCGATGCGGATGCGGCCAAAATATAGTAGACGGATAAAAAGGTAGAATTTTTGGGTATAGAAATTTCGGTGCATTTATTAAGTAGCCGTTGGTATGTAAAGTGTTTATGCATTTTATTTAGGAGTGATTTTTTTCTTAAAAATGAATACGAAAATTATAAATTATGAACATAATTAATCAAATTTCATGTTATATTTATATTTAATGATCTTCATATTTATTTTTTAACAGAAAGTAGCACTCCCCGTTAAGAGTGCATTTACGCTCAATATAATATCCAATTAAATAGTATAAAAACATTTGGTGCAATTTACCCAATTATGACGATAATGGACCGATTGGATATGTGGGAAGTAGTAGTTATACACACGCGATAGTACTTTATTCAAATCCTATACGAACGAAAATTAGAGAACAATTAAAATTAAAAGAATGTATCTGAGTATCAACGGAATCGTACACGGGATTTTTCGAATTTTTGCTTAAGGGAGGTCGAAAACTCTCATTAAGAGACTCACTCACTAATGTCAAGTACGCCATTTGGATTAGACTGGCTTATATATATAAAAAAGTGTTTGATACCTATGGATGATATAAAAACTAAAAAAAAAAAAAAAAGAAATTAATAAAACATAACCATCCTGCCAGGCATATATTGATCCCGGGGTAATTCATGGAACCTTTTTTATTATTTGGGAGGATCTTGTACGAGTAGCTAGGCATATATATATGGTGTTGGAATGGACAAACTGTTGTTACAAGATATATAGTAGGGTACCCTTCCTCCATAATTAACCATATGAATTTTATTTTGGGTGGTGTCTAGTCCAGTCTAGTCTAGATCTGTTGTGTTGGTCCGGTCCTATCTACCTTCTCCATGATCATGGCCGTAATATCACCATCGCCTATAGAAGACACCACTTAGGTCGAGATGAAAAAAAAAAAAAAAAAGTTAGTGAGACTGCAACCCCGGCAGTCCCCCACCGATCTTGTCATGAGCCAATGTGGAGAAGGTAAATCGCAGGGATGTGCATCACAGGAGCCAGGGTGGAAAGCTAACGAATAGGCCCAGGGCTCTTAACCCTTAGGTCACTTCCGCTTGTAACAAAGTCAATTCCACCTTGCGGGGAATCGAACCATGCGCACTACCGAGCTGAGCCCTATCTGCTCTCCCCTTTGCCATCGTGATATATGGGCATGTCGAGATGAAAGTTATACTCGATGGATGGATGGGCACACATGCATTAATAATGTGGTGTGATCAGTGACATGTTGTTATATTTGTTCCCAACTGAGTGTTATAATTTTTCTCTTATAAAAGTTAATATAAACATTTATCATATTATAGTTTAAAATATTGATACATAGTTTTAGATTATAATATTTTAATCATCATAAGGATAATAAAACTATCAATAATATTTTTAAAGTTTTTGAAAGAGAAAAGTAATTATATTTAACTATTTTATCAAAGGTAAATTATATTTTCTACTTTTGATCAAAATTCGACGAAATTTTTGGGACGAAATGAGTATATAAGGAGAAATTAGGACGTTTGGTGTTAGAATTTTCTTTCTTTTTGAGATGCTCTTAGTTGTTGGAAGCTAGTAAAATGAAATTTCACATAAATTATGCCGTGTAACGGATTCGTGGGCTGGTTTTGGCATTGGGTTTGGAGGATTTAGAATCAATTTGGGAGTGCATAATCATTTTTAACTATGTTTGGCTGACAAAAATAATTCTGATCTAAGCTGTCAAAATGCAAAAAAGTGCACTTCGATAAGAGTTTGTGTGAATTTGTTCTTTTTCAAAAGGGATTCTAACTTGTTTATATTTATCTTGATTTATCATTAATAACCTTCACTATTTATATATATGATTATATTGATTATTTGTATGAGGGGTAAGTTTGACATTTACTTTTCATAATCTGTTTTGATATATAATAACGAACGCTTCTAAATTAATATTAAGAACTCACTTTTATTAAAATTTATTTTTAAAATTACTTTTACATAATCACATTTTCAAAAACACTTCGTCAAAGGCCAATCTTTTGTGGACTATTATTAATTATAAATAATAGAAGTTAATTATTTAATATATAGGTTTTGAAGACCTATGTCACATTTTTAAAGTTCAAGTGTTCTTTTTGTTAAAATTCCTATTTCTTCTTGTTTTCAAGATACCCGTATAAATTGTTTTTATTGAGTATTAAAAATACGTACTACTATATATCAAGAATGAAAATTAAATTAATTATTATAAATAAAATTATCGAAAGTAAAAATCAACCCGTTGGTATGATAAATCTTAAGTCAATATAATCATATTACTCGATATGTATTTTACAAAATATCTTTATAAAAATCCCTTTTCACATCTTTTTGTGTAATATTGCAAGAGCTACCGAAGTTCAAAAATACTCCCATGATATTAAAGCAGGTGTTTTGTTAAAGTTTTGCATACAATTTAAGGATATATGTAAAATTAAATGGCCCAATTTATCTTATAAATTAAAGCACAGAAGGAAGAAAGTTAATTGCATTGAATAGAAAAATAAGTTTAATTTTAATTAAATATATAGGGCCGTAATAAAATATGACAGCAATACTTATTTTAAAGTTGTTTTTGTTCTAAAACACACCTACCTATTATTTAACGGGAGTGGCTTCTCCAATATGACAAGTTAAGGTGCAGTTGAAATCGAGATTTTTTTTGCTAAATATTGTTGGTATTTTAGTGTAATTAGGGATTAATGAATATTACTCGTTGCAATATGTGAATAAGAATGCACACTTATTTGCATGTTATAACAAGTATCGTTAAAATCGGACTGTGGCGGGGTCTGGGGGCGGCAGCCCCTGGCGGGATTCAAGGGGCAGAGCCCCTGGCTGGGGTCGAGCTGTCCTTTGATTTTCGGATAAGAAGGGAATAAAATTGTCTTGGCAGTTTTAGTTTGAATAATGCCTAAACTGTCTTTGGCAGTTGTGTCCGAGAACTGTCCTTTAATAGTTGTATTGCTGTTGGCACTAGGAATAAATGAAATCCCTAATCCGTTCTGAACACTAGTCCGAAAAACACAGAACCATACACAGATCTATACTCTTGTTTCTATGATTTTATCCGATTGAGCGGCAATTGTTCAATCTGACAGTGAAAAGCAATTCACAACTTCATAAACTATCCAGGTTTTCTTCACAGATTTTCCAACATATATTTAGTTTCCTCCAATATCCCAAAGGTAAAAAACTATAGAGGCAAAAAACTACTCACTTCTGAAGTCAACAGCATGCAGTTGCTTAATTAATTTTAGACACACAAACATATAGCCGCTGAAATTATGATAGAGAACATAAAAGATTTTTCTAGACACAATACCAAAAATGGCAATGTTCCCTTAATATATAAGCTAGTCACAAGAAATAAGTAGACTGTCTGATCATGCAGATTATGTTATGTAAAATAAGGCTAAGCAATTTATGCATGCTGATTCAGAATTCATTTTGAGGCCTTCAGATGATAGGTTTTTGTTTTGAATTTGCTTTCTACTGGTGGACTGTATTCTTGACCAAGAAATTCACTTTCCTCTCGACCTCCAGAATGTATGAAAATGTTACTGAAGGCTGAAGCTGTGCCAAGTTTTTGTGAGGTTGGGCAACATTTTTGAGAAACTAGGAGCTTGTTACATCTTTTAATCAGCTGTAACTAAGCGCAGGTATTGCAATTCTTGCACGAATTTTATGAACCAAAAAAAGAAAAAAAAAAAAAAGTACACATTCAACTTTAAGGAAGAAGAAGGGAATAAAACTGCCTTGGCAGTTTTAGTTTGAATAATGCCTAAATTGCCTTTGGCAGTTTTGTCCGAGAACCGTCCTTTGACAGTTGTATTGCTGTTGGCACTAGGAATAAATGAAATCCCTAATCCGTTCTGAAGACTAGTCCGAAAAACACAGAACCATACACAGATCTATACTCTTGTTTCTATGATTTTATCCGATTGAGCGGCAATTGTTCAGTCTGACAGTGAAAAGCGATTCACAACTTCATAGACTATCCAGTTTTTCTTCACAGATTTTTCAACACTAAAGGATATCACAAAATGTAAGTTTTATTTAACAATTTAATCACATATTAGCCTCTGGAGTAGTTATGCTAGAACTTTATTGCTGCAAAATATTTATTCAATGAATTTAGATATGATTAATTATTAGCTCCATGCCAGAGTAGGAACTGTGATAAAGGTGAAGCTTCAGTTGGACTTGAGCTGATGCAACTCTGCAAGAGAATGATGCAAAGCCGTCCCCGCCGCGGGTCTGCGATTTCCTTGTGAAGAACTGGCACCACCTTGCACTGGCTTCCTCTGTATGACTAGATCTTTATTAGTATGTGGCGATCTAAGCTCTCTAATGCTCTTTTCCTTGGAGAGTATTCCTGCCAGCCTACGGAGTTGGAGCGTGTTAATTATAAATAGTCCAAATTGAGTTGGAAGGATTTAAGCAACTATTAAAGGAGTTTTTAGAGTGCTACCTTATAAGAGTCTTCTCATTTGTAGTAGGGTGAAAAGGCTCACAAATACCAGTAGCCAAATTCACCCTTGAAACTGGTTTCTTCAATAATTCTTCACCAACTTTTACAAGGTTCTCTAAGTTCTCCTTGGTTGCAACATCCATTGAGGCCACTTCTCCACTTAATGTGTCATCCTAAAATATTTTAATGGAATATAGTTTTTAAATTGAACATAAAGATATACAAACCATAACTAATTTACTCCATTACATGGTTTAGCATCGAATTATTCATTTGAAATATTCCATAATGTATAGATACATACCTGAATTCGAACATAACTATCTTCGGAGTGAAGGGCTTGAAAGACAGTGGAGACATGAAAGTCAACCATATCACCGCTTGCTTGTGTAAGAACATCAATCAAAGGAGTTGAACCATTCTCCATCAACCATGCCAATACACCCCAAGAAGCTGCAGTTTCAGCACAATACTTCTCTTCAGATTTGGCAGTGCCAGTACCCAACGATAGGACAATGTACCGGGAATAATCTGTTGGCTTAATTGGAAAGAAGTCAGGACTTCCTCTTGTTATTTCCTTGGTTACTTCACTTATAGCAACCAGTGTCTGATACGAGAGTACATAAAATTGAGGAGAATTAGCAGCAGGTTATAGACCTCCCAAAACTTGATTCTAATGTGTATAATTTTTTAACTATGGTATGAACTTAAAACATACTGGATTATTAGCAGCTACGCCTCCATCAACAAGATTGAAATCTCTCTTTGATCCATTAACTTCGGTTTGGAAGTGATGAGCAGGAAGGTAAGTTGGGGCAGCTGATGTTCCAATGCAGATATCTGATAGCAAGGCATCTAGGCTCGGCTCCTTCTTAACCTGAAATGTGAAAGCTTAATACATTTAACACACAGACAGAACTCCCATCTCTTCATATATAGGTCAATTGACCCAATCATACGGCTACTAGCTTGGCTAAAACAAGAATAAATTTATAATTTAGCATAGATCATGAATAGATATGAACCTGATAACTTGAGAAAATGGTTGGCTGCAATCGCTTGATGTCGAAAGTTGGTATGGCAACATTAGTCAGTGTTTGGTGGAGCCGGACATCACCTAGTTTCCCTTTAATAACACTATGCAGATACTTGCCATCATATTTTGGTCTTAACAGTGCCTTGATCGTTTTCCCAGCATTACTAAGTGGATTGCTGTGATTGTCATGGGGGAAAATATGAGGGCAATGTTGAAGATAGAAATCCTTGATATCTTTGGCAGCAAAGAGAGGGCGGTTCTCTTCATTCGGTGCAGTTAGCATGGCGGTAACAAGGCCACCTGTGCTTGTCCCAGCAATTACATCAAAGTAGTCTGCAAGTCTTGCATCCTCCCCATCCAGTTTCTGCACCAGCTCCAAACAATTACTTCAAATTTTTGCAACAATTTCCACAAAAAGTAAGAATTAATTAAAGATTAGATTTTATTGACACACAAATTCTACAATCGATACCCCCCCCCATCAAGGATAATGAAGTTATCGAAATTGCTAGCGTGCGGACGTCCGCATGTGCGGACGCTTACGAGTATTTGGTAAAAAGTTACAGTTCATTGGTAAATTGTTATAACCTTTTAGTAAATTGTTATAGTTCAATTATTATATTATCTTAAAATGAACTGTTACGATTATATGATAATTGAATTATAACAATTTACCAATAAACTATAACTTTTTACCAAATACTCGTAACCGTCCGCATATGCGGACGTCCGCACAGTAGAGGGGTCGGTTATTATGAAGGACAGTGGTATACCTGAAGTTCAGATTCCAAGAAGTCAAGAAGAACACTAGGAATTAATCCTCTGACTCCACCCCCATCAATGCTTAGAACAGTAATTAGGTTCCCATAAGTTGGTGGCTGTAGAGGTGATCTCGGTGATTCTAATTCCATGTTTGTCTCGGTGTGTGTGTGTTATAGTTTTGTGTAGATTTCAGGGAGCTCAGAAAATTGCAACTATATATATATATATGTGTGTGTGTGTATGTGTGTGTGGTTTTGATGCTTTTAAGAGTTTGCAGATTGAACGTATTTATAGTGCGATGATGATCAGTTCTTGCTGCGCTGTCTCTGAACATTCAACCGTCTGGCATGGAAAATTTTGGTATTAAGTTGTAAACTTGTCTAAGATAGATGGCTTCTGGGAAACTTATAAATTTTTGACCACCGATGACTAATCTCATGAAAAAAGCCAATGCTTGGAATTGTGTAGAAACTGTGACATTGACTGAAATACGTACACAAGCTTATTGAGGCATGATGAATCAAGAACAAGTCATGATCAAATCTTCCAGTCAAAAACAACCTTTAATTTTCGGGGCGTTTGGAAAGGGGGCGGCTAGGTGGGTGGGATATACAGTACCAAAGTACTTCCATCCATGATAATATATGTCTTCTCTATAATTACAAAAAGTTTGGCAAAAACATACCCCACTATAATATTTAAGAAGACGGACCTATCTATAATACAAGGGAGGACTGTGACCCTCCCTCAAATGAACAGTAACTTGACACAATTTTCAAGGGGAGAGAGAGGCGGCGGCTGCGAGGAGGTGCAGTAGTGCTCTATGTTTTTTTTTCTTTGGGAACACAATTTAAAAGAGGGAGAGAGAGAAAGAGTGTGGGGAGGGGGGCTGTCGGCTAGGAATTATAGGGGTAGGGGTGGGGGTTAGAGCACCTAGGTGTTCCATAGAGATGGCAATTTCTCGGAATTCGATCCGAATCCGATGATGTCTCGCTCCGAAAAATTCGATTTTCTCATATTTTTAAAGATTCGATCGGGTTCGGGGCGGGTTCGAGTTTAGCTTTCACCCCGCCCCGCCCCGTCCCGACTAGTGTTATGTATAATTGTTTTTTAAATATAAATAGTATATATTGAAAATTGGACATATTAATGAAGTGTAGTGTAGTGATAAGAGTTCTTATATGTTTCTAGTAGGTCACAGGTTCAAACTATAGAGGGGTTAAGTGTTTTCTATGTACAATTTTTTGGACTTTAAGTGCTTAAGTTGATATAAAAATGTAATTCAAATTTTAAAATTCAAATTTTGAAAAAAAAATATTAAGTTTTATGAATATGTTCGGGGCGGGGCAGGGCGGATCCGGATCTTGGTCATCGCGAGGCGGAGAGTAAGAAAGTCGGGTCCGGTCCGGTTTTAGAGATACCCACCTCTAACCTGCCCCGTTGTCATCCCTAGTGCTTCATATACCATCTGGGGTAGGGGTGGGGGTGAGGATTAGGAGCACCTGGATGCTCCATATACCATCTGGTCCATGGAGTAAACCTGAGATTTGGGCTCAATAGAGGGATGGCGGTTGTTCATTTTGTTTTTTAAAGTATTATTCTGAATCTATATCGATAAATTTTCTGGGCTGAAATTGTGTTTGAGATGACTAATAATCTGCGGGCCTAATTTCCTTTGCTGGCACATTTATTGTACATTCCCAACTCCCGAACAAAAAATCTCTATTATAAATTACTACTTCACTAGTAAATGTCCGTGCCCTCAGGCACGGTTCGGGCACGACGTATCAAAATATTTAATCACAAGTAGTTCATATTCTCGAACACGATAATATTTAGAAGTGATAATTTTTTTTAACATAAACTATAATTAATTAAGTCAAATAAAAAAATTACACATAAAATATAACATTTTT
>JAOWAN010000005.1:10423574-10450309 GCA_028566635.1 Lobelia cardinalis | reverse complement strand
AATTCAGTTAAAACCCCAAAACTTACTCGCGGACCCACTCTCTTTTCCTGGTGCGTAAAAACCACGTATAGGTGGGGTGTCCCTTATTTTAAGCGCATATGCGCTTAAAATAATTTACCCTTTCCTTCTCCCTATTCCAAACACTCCTCAACCTCACAATCCCAACCATCCGTTTCATCCGCTGCTACCCTACCCTCTTTCATGAATTCCCACACCCCAAATACTCTGTCCTTCCCTGTTTCCGCCTCATCCCTTTAGCTGCCAGTTAGTATATTAAGCGTACATGTGCTTAATGAGTGGAACATCCGCGAGTGTTCTCACTCGCTAACTCTCTTCCACTTTCTCCCCCTTTCTTTAATTAATCTAACAAATCCCTAAAACTTAGGGATTGTTTTTTTTATAATCCTAAAATAATCGTGTAAATCTCTCATCATCTCCCACATTTCTTATTTAACTCTAATTGATCCTTAAAATTTAGGAATTGATATTTTTTTATTCTTAATTTCTAAAATAGTCGTGTAAATTAATCAAACTGATTCCTAAATTTATGGAATTATAATTTATTTTCTCTTTATTTTATTATAGTTGCAGAAAATTATTATTTTTAAAATATCGAAAATTTAATTCGAAAAAATTCATATTTCTACAATTACTCCAGCTAATGAACATGAATAATAGATTTAATGAACATCAATAATAAATATAATGAACATAAAATATAAATTAATGAATACGAATAAAATAAATACAGCTAATGAATACAAAATACATTATCAATGAACATAATATTTTGTAAAATGAATACGGCATTCTGATAATATGAACATAGTCTACTTCTAATATAAACACATCACGTTTATATATACAATCAATAAAATAATATAATGAATGAACATGCTCATATATGAAAATGAACACAGGAGTTTGATAATATGAACACATCACGTTTATACAATGAACAAATCTTAATTAAAAAATAAACACAATATTTGTATTATATGAACACATTACATTTATAAAATGAACATAGCATAAAATACACAAATGAACACTGTTGATATATAAAATGAACGTACCGTTTAGTAGAACTCATGTAACTGAGCTATATGCTTTCGTTGTTTTTTTGTATCTTGCGCTCCAGTTTGGTTTAGGGAAGAAAGAGAAATAAATTGGAATCTTACGGGTGTGTTTGACAACCTTATTTCAAGCTCATATTATAACATTTAAGGATTTAAGTGTATAAATAATAAAAGTAAAGTAAATATATAACAATGCGGTGAAAATAAAAAATTAGGGATAATAAGTAAAAAGATATTTTAATAAAAATAGAGGGTGTAATAGAAATTTGACGACGGTAAATAAAAACTTATATGCAAAAACAGTGTATGCCTTAAATCAAGAATATGTAAGTTGGGCTTGACAGCTTTTGGAGGAAACAAAGAAATGAACAGAACAACACAAAAGGCCCAAGGTCCTCACTCACTTCGTTTATTTCCCCTCAAGCAAGAGTCCCCTTTCATTTTTTTTTTTTTAAATCAAGTTAACCTAATACGTTATTAAAATTATTATTTTATTTGAAATGAAAAAAATGATTTCATTTTATTTTTTACAATTATTGAGAGGAAAGTTTAATATGTTTATACTAATTGGCAAATCAAATTAAAATTTTGCCATACTTGGCAAGACTATTTTTTTAGAACGAAAAAAGTGAAAAGTAAGATTATTATTTTTACCGTGAAGATAGTATTTATTCCATATTAGATCTCGAATATGAATCTTTATAGGAAGATTATGTAAATTGTTAATAATGATTTATCACTTCATACTAGTAAGTTAAATTTTTTAAAAAATAATTAAAATTTAAATAAATTAATTTTTATAAAAAGGGTTAAAATAAGGGTGCGTTTGGATGTGAAGTTCTTTAATATATTTTTTAATTTGTATTTTATGTTTATTTTGTGTAGGTTTTGATTATGTAAAAGTTTTATAATTTTACCATTCAATTTTTAAAAATTTACATGATAGTGATGGAGAGAGAAAGAGAGGGAGTGATTGTTGTGATTTGATGTGATGTTTAATAGAATATAAATGTGACATAGGAGTATGAAAAAAGTGTAAGGGGTGAATCACAAGTTCGATATCTATAAGGGTAGTAGATAGTAATATATATGATATTTGGGTATAATATTTGATATGTGATCAGATATTTTCTGTATTATTCATATTTCCATATTGCATTAAACGAGACTTGTGATCCACCCCTAAATAAAAGAGAGAAAATAATATTTTTGAAACTTAACTCATCAACAAAATTTTTGAATGTTTTTGTAACTTTGTTCTAAAAGTGCGACGACTAAAACGCAACTGAACTCTTTTTAAAACGAAAAGCATACCAATACATCGATTTGCTTTGCAACTTGAAATACCATCAACGTGGAATAATCTTGGTTGTAAGGGGTACAAACTGGCATTTTCTGAACATATAGGGGTAACATGTCAATTGGCCAAATACCCTGTATTTAGTTCCCTGAATAATGCCTGAACAATGAATTCAGAAACTCTTATATTTACGAGCCACTAAATGGTATATAACGTCCCTGATACAAGTATATCCCCAAAAACCCATTCCCGATAGGGCCGAGCAAAAAAAATGTAAAATTGAACCAATCGAACTAAATCGACGAAACCGAGCGAAAAAAAATCGAACCAATGTATTGGTTTGGTTTCAGTTTCTAAAACTATAAAAATCGAGAATATTGGTTTGGTTGCGGTTTAGCCGTAATATTACATTTTTCAAACCGAACCGAACCGAACCGAACCGATATAATATTACTACTATATATTTAATTTTTTGTACTTAGTTAATTACTTATATACACTTATATTATCAATGCATTTATATTTTATAATATTGAGTATTGTATTTATATAAATTTTCACTCCTTTTCTTTTATTTTCGATTTTTTCTTATTCAACTTCCATAATAGAGAATTGTGTTCACTTAAATTTTGTAAATTCAATCATAAATTTTATCTTTTTTATAATTAAAAATCTCTATTTTATGAATTTGTTCTATCACCTATTAAAATTTAAGAATTACATAATTTTTTTTTTGAAAACCGAAACGAAAAATGTAAAACCGAAGAATCGATTTTTCATATTTTTGGGTTGATTTCGATTTTAAAAAATGATAAAACCGAACTATTAGTTTGGTTGCAATTTTGATCGAAAGTGACCAAAACCGAACAAAACCGATCACCCCTAATCCCTGACCCTGACTAGAGAAAAAGCTCCGTTTGATTGACGGACTGCGTAACTGATCAATCGTCGTAAAAGAACACACGCACGCACAACCCCCCCCCCCCCAACAGATAGACAGAGATGGAGAAAATGGTGAAGATGAGGTCGTTGTACCGTTTGATCTATCGCCGTTCCCTAGGTCAGGCTGCCCCCGCCACCGCCGCCGCCATCGACCACCGTGGACTACACTACTTCCGTCCCCATTCATTTCCGCCGTCTCCCAATCACCTCGCAGGTACTTTTCACCACCTTATGCAACTGGTTTTGTAGTACAAATGAACACAATCATTACAATTAACACAATGATCGACACATTAAGATTGTTGACCCGCGCAGTTTGACATCTCAATTGATACGACTTTTAGGGCAAACAACACAAGCTTTGTACTTGTTTCTGAATTGAGCCTTTAGATTTGAATTAATTGTTTCCTGCTTATTTAACCATCCGATAGAGATGCATATGCATTTGGGAGAGCTATTTGTGCCTCACTATCTTCTGAATGCCCAGACTACCCTTCTGTCTATACACCATTTGCTATCCTCATCATGAGAATTCCGGAGTTTCTCTCTTCGTGATGCAAAGTCTCTTAAATAATCTATTTTTGTAGTAAGAATCAAACTACGTCGAATGCTTTGAGCATTCATTTGTTCTAGTTTGCAGAGTCTTTGGGGTCAGAAGTGGAATAAATTGCACTAGACTAAATAGATCGCACGTGCATAATTAAAAGGTGCTTGAAGGAATGTAGATATATATAAAGAGAGAGAGAGTGAGAGAGAGGGAGGGAGGGAGGGAGGGGGGGGAGAGAGAGAGAGAGAGAGGCTTAACTTTAAAGATGGAAACAGTATCGAAGCTGCAAGGCATCTTCTCTTTATTACGGATCATGCATTCTAAGGTAGTTTATGGTATTATTGGGAAATGGAAAAGTTTTGGGAAGTGATAGACTATCGAGGCAGAAGGAGATTTCATTATGTTGGTAGGGATCGAAAGAAGATGGGGTAACAACTAAACAAGACAGTGCAATAAAGGCAGATCTAAGGCTATTAACTCAGTGAGGGCGACTCGTTTCTCTTCTTCAATTTTTTTTGGTTTTTTTGTGTCCTATGTTTCAATGGACCAATGTGTAGATTCCTAATTCCATTTTACCTATTTCTTTACAACTCCCCAATTTGAGTAGTAGTTTCCCATTTCTTTCTGTCTCATAATCTATTTCTGCCTATGAACTCAATAAATTTAATTATAGTAGTGTTGAAGGCCATCAGGGTGGGTCTTGGTGGATATTCTTCAGATATCCATCTTGATTATGTTTGTTTGCGGGCGAGAGCTGATCACTTAAACACCAAGAGAGAACCAAAGAAGCAAAAGGTAATTTAGTTACAGTGTTTGTGTGTGATCTGGATGGCATCTAAAAAAGTGCCTCTCCCCCAGGCAACTAACTCAAACAAAAGAATGATGCACAGTGAACTATGCAAGCCTTGGTTTTCTCTTTAAAAATCAGCCTTGATAGTGATAGCGCTTACCTTCTTCTTATTACTAGTATATTTAATCAGTCAGTAGTTTTAGCTCCTTCTTTACTACACCTCTTATCAGTTAAGACTCTAGTTGCTCAAACTTCTTCTTCTCCTTCTTCCCCCTCCCCTCCCTCTTCCTCCATCCCTTTTCAGTTCTTTTTGCAGTTGTATAACTGAATCCCCATTTTGGTTGCTCTTGTTCCTAGAATCCGCTAATCGTAACTCCCAACCCTTAAGATGATATAAACTCTAAAGTGACTCTAAACACACCTATGTTCATGATAGAAGGTGTGATCAGTTTGCTAAACTTGTAGAGTTGCTCCCTTAATCCTGCTTCTCTGCTCGCTTGCAAATTTTCTTAATTTATTGATTCACGCAACCATTCAGAATGCTTTCATTTAACCTGCTTAACACTACAAAAGGAAATTGGGATGATATTGCTAATCACCAAGGAGGTGGCAGGGCTTATATTCTGGATTTGGAAGATTCCCACTTTAGTAAAGAGTCTATGGATTTTGGTAAGGGTTCAGATTGCGCATGATGGCATTTAGCTGTTTGGTTAGGCAGATGATATTATGGATAAGTGTATGCTTTGTCGTTCACATTTAAATTCTTTTGGCACAAAGTGTATGCTTTTTTCACATTTACATTGTTTTAGCATGACTGCGGTCCATTGGTCCTTGTTCTGCGTAGGCTTATCTATCGGACACAAGTACCTAAACTTTGAGTGCGGTCAAAGGCATGTGGCTAGTTGGAGAGTGTTGCTCGGTATTTAGTTGGAGAAGTGGTCCGACTTCGACCTTCACAGCTTACAATGGCTGAAGTGAAATGAATAGCTATTAGCTAACCGAGAGTCTCTTCTTACAATGTTGTCACTGCTTAAAAGTCAAAAAGTGAAGAATAGGTTTCATAATTGCTTATGGAGCTGTTTCTTATGAGAGAAGTTTGAGGAGTCAATAACGTCATGTTTGTGTGTGGTGTGCCGTATGTGCTAAAAGGAAAAAAGGAAGGATGATACATTTGTCTTTGCAAGTAGGCAACAGTTTGGTGTATCAACTTTTTTCCTATGCAAACGAAGCTACAGGTTTTACTGGCAAGATGTTAACCTTCACCACTTCCTAAAATTCGACAGAATGTGTTACCAAGTGAATAGTTCTGCAATTTGTAGACACAAAGCATCTTAAAATAATCCCAATCTTGACACATCTTGTGACAGAAACCTATGCTTATTGCTAATGTGACTACTTCGCAGCCCTGTCTTCCATGGACAAGAAAGCACCAGCACTTTTGGACATTGTACGATGCAATGAGCCTGTGCTTTGTGCAAAATATCGTACAAGGTTTAGTGCGGACTTGGGATCACACCTTTAAGAGACTCAGAAGCAGATAACCATGGCCTGAATTAGTTATTAATCATATGATTAACAATTGACACAAGGATGATGTACATCATACTCAGGGATAGACATTCCCTAGCCAACCAAGTAAAAACAACCGAACTATTTCAGAATAAAATGTACAGTAATTCCTTAACATGCCTGTTATTTTTTTAATATTTTTTGTTGCTCACGGACTTGTAATACAAATAGACACCAAATTCTGGGCACCTGCCTGAACTTCATGGTACGATTTTAGAAAGTTATTGTAACACAATGCTGCTGGTGGTCTAGTCATTGTGCATCTGGATATATACGGATACATAGCTTAGTCTGTCAAGGCACTTGATTAACCTGCTTAAAATTTTGCATGTGACTCCCACTTTGTAGCTTTTGCATTTTTGTGCAGCCTCACTTTTATGCAGTGGTATTTGTTTAGGTATTTCTAGGTTTCACAAAATCCTATATATCATTGAGTTTCTGTTACTAACCATAAAATTTTTGATCCTGGCATTGCATGTGCTTACAGATAATCGGGCTCCTTTCTCAATGGGGATTGGAAGTAAACGTTTTTTCAGTGAAGATATCACACACTTTCCTGTCATAACAGACCTTGAGGTTGGTGATGCCTTTAAGGACCTAATGGCCGTAAATTGGGATGAACTACCAGCTGCTGTCATTTATGATGCCAAAAAGGCATTGTCAAAAAGCACAGATGACAAAGTTGGCCAGGAGGCCTTGGCCAATGTTTTCCGTGCCGCTGAGGCAGTCGAGGAGTTCAGCGGCATCCTAACGACTTTGAAAATGGAACTCGATGATACTGTTGGAATGAGTGGCGAGGTGAAAACCGTTTTGTAGTAGCGAGTTACCTTCATCATTTATCACTTCCTTGGTCTAAGTATCGTCATTCTTTTTGCAGAACGTAAAGCCATTGTCAGATTATTTTGTTGATGCACTACGTACAGTGTTTCAGCGATATACTGCATACTTGGATTCATTTGGGCCCGATGAGGTTTATTTGCGGAAGAAAGTTGAGAATGAGCTCGGCTCAAAAATGATTCACTTGAAGATGCGGTGCAGTGGTCTCGGTGCTGAGTGGGGAAAGGTATAAAACCATCTCCAACCATCCATCTTCGTCCCTCTTGTGTGTGTATATGTGCGTATTTCTTAGTGTTTCTGCCTATTACCCTCTAAAATACCTGGACTGACAATCGGACACCTTGTTGCTCATATCTGATATTATGTTCCTTGCTACCTATGCAGAAGCCAGTATATTATGCAAACAGTTCAAATTTAGTTGGTTAAGATTAGCAATGCTTAATTGGAATTTTCTTTGCTCAAAACAAGCCAAGAGGAAGATTTTAACTGATCAAATAATTTACTGGAGCAACTTCTTTCTTTATCTGTACATGTTATGTACCGAACTCGTACATTACTACTCCCTCATTCGGGACAAATAGTCCACTTTTGAAAGTCAAACTTCTTAATTTTGTTTTTTTTACTAACTTCTATTTCCTATGCCTCGTACTTAAGTTATCATTTCTTTTTCTACAATGTGGGAGGAAAATATTATATTTTGAACAAGAAAGGAAAAAGGCAAAACTTCACCAAAAATCATTAAACTATAGGTGTTTTTCATATTTCATCATCAAAGTATTAAAATTTAGTCCTAGGTCATTTATGTTAGTTATTTGAATATTCATGGCCATTCCGTCCATTTTGAGCGTTAGTGGAGCGTTAAGTCCCCTTTTTTTAGGGATAAATTCGTCAGATGGGGTTCAACATTAATTTTTTAAACTTTTGAGGGTGTTAGTTGAATATTTAGAATTATAAAGGCTAACATTTCTAAATTATACTTGAACCATTGATTATAATTAAAAGCCTTAAAAATATTAATTAAAAATCATGAATTATCATTAAAATATAAATGATCTTTCCCTCGTGTTTGGCTATAGCTAGAGCCCCTGAATCTAGAGCCGCTTGGCATGAAAGTTCAATACGACCACCGGTCGCCTACTCACTTGCCTAGCTTCCGCTTTCGTCTCTCTCCCGGCTCTAATTGAAGTAATGAAATTATAGAAAGGGGCATCTAAGTAGATCGAGATTTCCCCCCATTCTTCATACTTTTTCAATATGAAAAAGAAAAAATGAACCGGCTACCAAAATGCTAGATTTAGGCCTTCAAGCAGCCTTTCGGACGACTCTATTTCTAAGAGCAGAACAGGGGAAGAAAAGGAGAATCAATGTCTGTTTCTGAGAGAGGTTCCACGTCTCTGGTTGGGGAATTGGTGCAATCTGATGTTTTGGCTGGAGGTATACCTATTAGTTGAGCTATTTCCTTACCCATCGAACCATCACTCATGGTTAGACCTGTCAATTTGCTATCCATTAACCCATTCTGACCCGCTTAAACCTGCTAAACAACTTAACCTGTTACAACCCATTTAATTAAAATTTTCAGTATTAGAATATATAAAAAATATTTTTTTTGTGCAAAAGAGTATTCAAATGTTAATTCGAATTTAACTTAACTCATTTATTATACAATTGAGTTGATCGATTGATTAAATGAGTTATAATAGGTTGAACCCATTACAACCTGTTAATTATTATAATTCAACCCATTACAACCCATTTGACCCAAATTGACAGGCTTACTCATGGTGGGTCAGCGTGTTCCAAGTGGGAAAACTTTTGGATAGGTGTCCTATATCTGAATCGAATTCTTTCGGGTTGTTCGATCTCATAATTATGCTAACTGAAATCAACACATTTGATACCCGGTTAGTTGAAGAAGTGGGTCAAGTTTGGGTCTGGCTAATGGGCTGCTTGGTCTTATTGGCTGGTATACCCTCCCTCCTTTCCCCTCGGTCAAGCAGTCCCGCACCTCAGGACAAAGGGTCTTACACAGTCCCGAAGCAGGCGTCAGGTGAAAAAGGCTCGATATAATTGACCTCTCGTGTTGAAAGCCTTCAGAGCTGGGTAGAATGGTCGACCATCTTTCGGCCCATGGGCAGTATCAACAATCTCTAAGCTTGTCAGTTTTTGGGAAATAGATTGATAAGTTGGTTTAGTAAAGTCTCGCTATCTTTACGCAACACTAACTGCAACAGGCCAGCATGAAAGCTAAGACCAGGCATCATAGCATCTTCTTTGGGAAATCCTGGCTATTCTTCCTTAGCTTTGTCATTTTTGAAAAGTGCTTGTCTCTTTCTGATTGCCCGGAAGGAGCCTTCTCTACGAAGGAGAGCGACCTCGTCAAAAAAATTAACATTAAATCAAAATTAACTAAATTAAGTTACAATTTATGTTTTCAATTTTATGAGTACAAAGAAAATTTAATATTATATCTAAAAAATTTATAATTTTATCATTAACTAATTATTATATAATGTGTTTATATAATAAAAATTTAAGTTTGTTAATTTTATACATTAAAAATGCAAAGTCAAACCAAACCTAAATTAAAATACCTAAATTCAATTTAAATCCTAATTCTAAACCTAAAATCACCCAAACCACCATAAAGCTTTCCATGAATATGGTTTCAACATGAACAAAGCAATCACTCCCAAATGAAAACCAAAGAATCCCAAACTTCAATCTAAAAGTCGTGCATATATGAATCTTCCAGAACCTGGTTCAGTGATCGAAGTAAGCAATTTCGTTCAACTAATGATCAACTATGTCAAATGGGACAATCTCTAAGACGGAAAATGATGATTCCAACATTCTTGAATTGTTTTGGCCATTACCTAGTGGCACTTTATGACCCAATAATTACAACTCCAACCCTGAAAGAAAGCAATCCACTCCTACATTTTCAAGACTCAAGAGTCATAGATCCACAAAACCTCTAATCAATCACTCCCAAACTTAACCCTAAACCAAGAAATCGTGAATTTCAGTGACCCAATAATTATTAACTTCAACCCTGAAAGAAAGCAATGCACTCCCATATTTTCCATATTCAAGACCCAGATTAATTTTCCAGCAAATTGATTCATATATCAGCAAAAACTCAAAACTCATGTTGAGTTTCTTAGCCCCAATTAAAATCTACACTGATTTCAGAACTAATAACTCAAGATCTAGATCAAATCTCCAAGAACTATAACTCAAACTAGTGTTGAATCCTAATAAACCCCAGATCAAATTTCAAAATCAGCCCCAGATACTCAAAATTCCAAAAACCCAGTTCAAGATTGGAGATGAAATATGAAAACTAGGGGAGATGGGGGGTTGCGGTGGAGAGTAGAGAGAAGACAGGGGAAATGAAGCTGCGGGTTTGTGGATGGTCGCCAGAGTTTATGGAAGATTGGGGAGGAGGGCGGTGGCTATGGCGGGTTGTGAGGGAGAGGGGGAGTATCGTGTTGTTGTGAGGAAGGGGGCGGGTTTTAGGTATAGCTGGATTTGGTTCAGATTTGTAATTTAGAAATGTTAACCTTTATATTTTTAAATATTCAACTAACACCCTCAAAAGTTTAAAAAATTAATGTTAAACCCGGTCTGACGATTTTACCCCCGGAAAAAGGGGACTTAACGCTACACTAACGCTCAAAATGGACGGAATGACCATGAATATTCAAATAACCAACATAAATGACCTTGGACTAAATTTTAATACTTTGATGATGAAATATGAAAAACACCTATAATTTAATGATTTTTGGTGAAGTTTTGCCAAGAAAAAATTGAGAAAAATAATTAGTATTTATTGTTTTGTTTTAAAATTGCCAAAATAGAATAGTGGACTATTTGCTCGGAACGGAGGGAGTATTTGCTTGTGTCTCCTAGGCTGTAAGTACTTGACCCCCAAGTTTTCATTTGAGAGGGTAAGCTTGGTTCAGTGGGTTAAATGTGTGAACCACTGCTCTCGTTTCTGTGCTGGCTTATAAGTTGGGATTGAGTTACTGTCATGCGGAGGAGCAAGCTGAGTAAAAACCAACGATAGTGAGCCTATTCAGCTACCACACACCATGATGTTATCACTGTTTTGTTTGCTAGTAGAATGATCAGCAGTGGTGTTTCTTGGTGATAATAGATCCGCTTCTCTATGGCAGGTCACTGTTCTCGGGACATCCGGACTGGCCGGTTCTTATGTTGAGCAAAGAGCATAAATATGGATAGATGAGGGAAGCATCATTACTCCCTCTTGTTTTGTTTTCTTAATAAACTCTATACATGTTGGTTACGCTTTTAGAATTCTGCTGATGCTTGGGTTTGTACTCCTGCATAAGATCAATTTGATCTGATGTGATCTACTTCAAGCACGTTTCATGAAACTAGTCACTCTTCTTTACTGCCTACAATATCTGAAACATAAGGCGTGGGAACTACTTTCCTTTGAACCTAGTGCCTGTTCATCCTTTTCAGTTTTATATTTGATAGTCAATTTTAATCCATTTGACAATGTGAAAATGAAACTGACATGATTTTTAGATTTTCATGATGAAATATTTGAGTATTGTGCTTACATATGTCATCGTTATTATGCTGGCATTAATTTATCGTATGTGAGCATACATCTCTGGGAACATTTTTTGTGCAATAATAGTGAATTGTATGACTACAAAAGCGTAAGGATCAAAAAATCAAGGTAACTTGATCAATTTGGTGCTTTTACGCGATAACCAAGATTCGGACGGAGATTTGAGCAGAGGAGGAAGTAGAAGAGCTTTCCTGCATAAGCCAAATGGCCAACCCTCACAATGACAGAAATCTCGAATGATGGAGCGCCTCCGAGAATCCGAGAAGTTGAGACTGCTCAAGCTTGAACAACGAGAAAGAGTCACCTTTGCAGTTAGAAATGCTTCTGCACTTGTAGCACTTGAACAACGAGAAAGACGGCTGTTAGCTGAGTAGAAGTCCTCTTCTTCGGTGTTATTTTTCTCCTGCTGCTGCATACCGTTTGAAAGGAGAGAGAGTTGTTGGGTTGTCGGGGAGAGCATCCAGCTGGAACTGCTAGCCTTGCGCCTGGACTTAGACTCCATATATTTACTTCGTACAGCCGAAACAAATTCCTAAAGAGCGAAATTGGAGAATGAATGGAAGTTGAAATTCAGGGAAGCAAATTCTGTGATAGGTAGGTAGTACCTCCTGTTCATCATCATCATAGTCATTGGTGGATGAATTGCCATCTTTTTTCAGGCTTGGGGAAGAACACTTTCTGCAAAAAGTGTGGCAGTTCTTTAGCGTCGATCTGAGGAATTTGCATCTCTTTGAGGGGTTTGGTGGCTCTTCGTGGTGTCGAAAGCAGCTCATGTTGAGAAAACAGTAGATGATATAAGGGACGAAGAAGCTACATATATACCCCACTTGTGGCTGATGCTGACAATGCTTTGTAGCAGGCTTTCAGCAAATTTGAAAAGCCTGGATTTTTTTTTTATCCTTTGGGGTGAAGATAAAGATAAAAGAGATGAGAGAAAACTTAACCGTCTGATTCGAGATGTATGGCTACAGATCCTCGTAAAAGTCCCTTTTTAAGTTTGTTGATTTGCGGGATTAGTAGTGTTTATAAGTGTTCACTTCAACCCAAAGCCATGGTAACTGGGACTGGGACATGATACCAAACCCATGACTAGTGACTACCACTACTTTAGACAAAATTTACTAAAACTGATAAAATTTATCCATAAAAGTTCATGTTTTGCCAAATACATAACATGGCTTAGAATTGTGGTGGAGTATGTTTTTTTGGTATGATAAACTTCATGAGCTGTTCAAAAAGAGTTACTTGCTGGATTGCCACTTGTCTCTACCACTTTAGGTGGCAATCCAACTAAAACGTTTTCTCTTGTTCTCTTCAAACACATTGTTGCCATCAGTGCCTAAGCATTAAGAACAACCATAAGACAAAAGAAATATACAAGTCCCGGAATAAATACACAAATATCATTCTCCTCAAAAAATTGTCCCCTATTATTCCATTATATATGCCAAGAGATCATGGTAAAGCCAAACATAATAAGCATTAGAAAGGAGAAAACCTAAACAAGCAAGCATCCAGAACCCCAAACACTAAGGGAATACATTTGTATCCGGTCTAAATTAAGAAACTAGTAGTGGTTACCAAAATCACTATTCGGTTCATGTCTTGATAAAGCTGCAATTGTACTACGAAAATGTATAAAACCCAAGTTATTCATGTAATTAAAAGAGAAAGAAAGGCAACACATCAGATAATGGGAGCATAAGGACTAAGAAACTTTTACCTGCAGCCTTGAAAGTCCCACCTCGCTTCCATCGTCAAGAGGTCGTTGCACTAACCTATCACAAGAAGACTGAGGATAACCTATTCCAGCCTTGAAGAAAATTTACTGGTTGCAATGCTAGATCAACCGAAATTTTCAATGGTACATAGTGTAAACTTGTACCTTTATATCAAGGTACAAATCCACAATGCATGTTTATTTCTATCTCAACTTTAATTAGATCGAATTTAAGATTTAGAAACGATTATATGCCGAACATAAGGACAATTTCTACAATTTGCCCAATAGTTTAACAATTACACCCATACTATATTACCAACTGGATCTACCACCCATACTTATCACCAACTGGATCTACCACAACACAAAGCTAACTAGACTTTTCGCAAAAATCATTCAGCTCCCTTGAGCACTATATTACTGAAATCACTGATTACTGGATCCAGAAGGAAGCTACTCTGGCAGCATAGAACAACCAACGTTTACTGGGGCGTATTAATGATCTAAAAAAGCAACTGTAGGTGAAATATACCTTCTACTAAGGTAGAACAAGAGACCTATACAGCTTCCAACGAGATCTTTGCAAATTACCCCTTGAGTTTAGGCAATCAGATCGCAGCCATTGTAGTGTCTTCAGAAAAGTAAGCTAACAATGCTGCAGTCTTCACTCTTCAGGTCTCCTCTGGATAGGACATTCCTTGTTGACAAATGAAGTATTTGCTTTTCTAGAGTACTGCTTCCAAGTCTGCAAAAACAGAGAGGGAAAAAACAGCAATTGTTCAGACGTATGGTAATAAAGGGGTCCTCTTTCGTTCTTTCTTGCTTTTTCTCCTCACTTTCTCTTTTGTCCTGACAATCGCACACGGACCGGTATACATTGACATTTTTCTCTTTGGAGAAAATGAGAAGAGAAAAGCCATGTGTGATCAACGAAGTATAGTTCTCCAAGAACGTAAAAAGTGATGAGAAAATTTCAAAAGATGGAGCTATCTTCAGTGAAAGTACACCTAACACATGAATAAATATAAATTACAAGAAGTAGAAAGTACCAACTGAGCAAGGCTGGAGATTTATGAAGTTGTCGAGACGTGAGAGAGATGAGAGATTGAAGCTTCGAAACAGCAGAAGTTTTACTAGGTGGGCACTTGGATAGAGCAACATTCAAAATGGTTATAGCCTCATCGAGCTTTCCTGCAGCCAAGGATGCCAGTCCAGCCTTATAAGCTTCGTCTGCCAGTCGAGCATCAAATGGAGATGCTGAATTTGGTATATCCTTTGTCTGGGGAGTAGCTGGGGATTGTAGGAGTTTAGTAGCTTTGGCATGCTCATAAGACGAAATTGCAGTATTGATCTCAGCCATAAGAGCGTCAGGGGCTGATGTAACTTTGAACCCATCAAAGACATTCCAATGAGGCTTCGCAACTCCAGAATCCGATCCCATCTCTATATTTCAATAAAATCCCTAGATGTTTAAGTAATAAAAATAGGAATGCTTAGTGCAAATAAGACTTTACAGCCAATGTAAGCTTCAACTAGTTTTAGAGTTTGATCATGATCTGGGTAAAACCGAATCTCAAGGAGAAACACCAAGTATGAGCCTTAATCCATACAAACCCTATGTATTATATGGATTATGTTCACACCTTTCAAATATTACACAGTATTAAAACCAATAAATGTCGTGGAAATCAGTAATTACCATATTCACAGACTAATAAAGAAACGAGACGGACATCAAAGAAAAATCTGTAAATTCAGAAATGGGAGGCTGAATCTAAGCTTATGTAGAAAGATGTAAAGAAACGAAAATAAGAAAACACAGTAGACAAATGGATTCATATCCAACCCACGAGCCAACCATCACAACCAAAACGGTTCTTTTATCTTTTTTATGCTTGATTTCCCACTCCCAATAGCAAATATTTCATCAAAAAACCCAGTTAACAAATCTTTTAAAGCTATATAAGCAGGAATCCGCAATAACAAGCCTATGGCGAACAGAAAAGAAATGCACACAAATCAGCATAACGAACCAATCAGTATTCTTAGTTCAAAAGGGGATAACACAGATTCCAGTTCAAAAGATTAGCAGTGAACAGAGACCGAGAATAGCCAATTGATGAACACAAGTTAAAAATGAGCACAGCAGGAAACAGGAATGAATGCTCAAAATCCGTAGCGGCCCAGCAATCAAATTAATTTCTACACCTATCCCAGTTTGGCCAAAAAGGGTTCTACCGCCAATTCCATTTTACATTACATTAAATTTACATATACATACATTAATTATAAATACAGCAGCATATATTTTTTAAAAAATATTACCTTTTTCTGCAAGGGAATTGAGGGAGGTGGGTCTTTTCCGTTTCTTCTCAAAATCAAAAAGCTTACTCTGCTAGTCGTAGAATCGAAAAGCTTACTCTGCTAGTCGTAGAAGTGAAGTCGGTTTCCTTCTGGTTTGCTACTGGCTGGTACAAATACAACTCCTATATAGTACAACCCAACATTTCTTTCTTTCCGCCGTGTCGTGTCACGTGTGGGGCGTGTCTTATATTTTTCTAACTATACCCTCGACAGAAGCCCCCCCTCAAATATGTATCCAATGCAGTTACATCCCTGTCATGTCTACCGTTTATCACCTTAATCCTAAACTGAACTGTTCAGCCTTCTGTAATCCTTTTTTTTTTTTTTTTTTTGGGATTAACAAAAGAAAAAAAATATAAAAAAAAAAGTCGCTCAAAATTGACTAGATCGATGAAATCTCAATTGAAAAGTGGCAAATTTGACCAACAGTTAGAAGTTGGACAAGTACAAAGTGGAAATTTTTGTTTAGACTCGTTCAGCTTCATGAAAATGAGGGTTTAAATTTAATTAAGATAAATCTCGTTACTGTATTCTCCTCCACAGGTTTCTGCTGCTGCCTGCTTCTATTCCTACACGGTGAGCAGTGATTATAATAAACTTACAATGTTGTGAGTTGAGACTGACTATATTTGACTCCAATTCCAGAATTTCATTCCTTTTAATTAACACAAGTACATTAACACTAACTGCACTGCCCAGAACCAAATACAGGTTTGCTCAGAAACAATGTTGATCATTGGAACGAACGAATTCTACAAATTACAAAATCAAACCATGCTTCTCGTTGCGCCTTAAGCAATTTTAGTCGTTACATCAAATTTCAACAGAAACTTCCTATGATTACAGTCCAGCATTTCCCTCAGGCTACAACTAATGTTCCGTTTCATCAAAAATTTGTGCCTCACCTCCAGTCTCTTCTTCAAACCATGCCCAAAGAATTCAGGATAACCAGCAATTTCGTCAAGCCGTCTCCCCATTACCTCAACCAAATACCTGATCCTTGGTTCTAAAGAGTTCTTTACACTCTTGATCAGAACAGGGGGATAGCTCGTAACGATTGCTACTATCTGTCCAGAATCAAACCCGCGTGATATCAGGTAATCGTGATTAGGTTTCAGTATTTTTTCAACCTCTCTACACAAAACTTCAGGAAAGTTAATTGCTACTTTCTGAAGATCTAGTTTCGATAGACCTACTGATTGCAAGAACTCAGATGTTGGGCGTAACCTTTTATCAACTCCGTAGCCCATGATGGATGGATGCTTCATCATAACTTTACCGGCAGTCTCTTTATTTAAGCCAATGCTCGAAAAGAACTCAACTACCCCAATAAGCTTTGATTCAATGCTGTAGCTGATTATTCTCGGATTGACTAGCAGCATCTTACCCAGTTGATCTCCAGGGACCCCCAGAGATTCAAAAAAAGCTAGGAGGGGACAGAGCTTCTCTTCCACACTGTGGGAGAGTAGGTGAGGGAATCTGGTAATTGCAGAGGCAACCTCGTTGGGTTTTGTTCCCAAAGTTGCAAGACATTGAACCATGGGGGCAATCTTCTCATTCAAACTAAGGGTCAAGATTTTGGGACACTTGGTAACAATTGAAGGAAGCTTTCTCTCTAGGATACCAATACTTGTCAAGTAATTCCAATTTTCAGACAAAATATCACTTCGCACACCTTCAAGGCGCTTACACTTTTGAAACAGTTCATGGATGCCTTTGTCATCGAAACCCCTATCTCTGAAGAACCACATAATACTATTGCTCTGGCTGTTCCTGATATCCATAGTCCCTGAAAGCATATTGACAACATTTACCGAAACTTCAAAAGCAAATCAATCACCAAATGAAGTAATTCCATGCAGTATTGCAACAGTTGATAACAACTTATGGAAGAAGAAAAGAAAGTCAGTAGACTATTTAGAAGTTGTACTACATCTCCGCAAGGGAAGAAACCCCCAGATAAGAAGTACCTTAATGTTGGACATCCTTGCATAATTTCAGCTAAAAGTGCACATATATTTATGGGTATCACTACAAGTCTACATAGTTACAAACAACTGCTGAAGCGTCAACCATGATGCAATGACTACTTTAAGAACCAACAGTACGTAAACACCCAAGTCCAAAAAACTGTAAATTGAGATGGACAGTATTTCTCGAGGTCACGTAACTCTCAACCAATTCCACCCTCTTAATTCAAAACCTGATGGACAACGAAAAAAGCTTAATGAAATGAGTTTCATTAGGAGTGTATGAAGGGAGGATCAATAAAGATAGTCATTTTTGTGTGCTGGTTGGACTCCATTCTATTCAATTGCATGCAGCATAAATAAGGAAGACTAATTGAAGACCTAATCTGGATGCAGTATTACTTGCGTAAAGACAAGTAACCAAGTTGACGTATGAAGCCTGTAGAAAAATAGCTACTCATCTGGTTCCGAGAAATATAGCAGTAGAATCAATGGCAAGAGAAAATACCATGTACAATATTGAATGGAAACCCATGTACTTTTAAGTTTGGAAAAAGAAGGATTACTGTCCAACCAAGGTATAGTCCTCATAAACTCGACACCCTTATCCGGTCTTTAAACAAGATGAATATAGCCAAGCCTTGCAAGTCATTACTTACTTTTTTTTCTTCTCCTTAATCTGGTAAATTAGATAAGTCGTATGTTTTACATTATTAGCATCCTAATCCATTTGATGACTAAAACATAACCTGCTCACTCAATTGAAGCTCTGTCATCTATAACCTCCTCCTTCAACATTGTTCATTATCTATCCGTAACGAAAATCATCGTCCATTCAACAATAGGCTTAGCCCCAGAAATAGGCGTCTAACCAAATTAAGCTACTAATAAAGTCAAATGTACATTTTAAAAATTCCAACAACTACATTACAGCTAAGAATGACATATTAGTACATGAATCAATAAGCAGGAAGAGAGAAAAAGAACATGAAATAAGCTGCAACAACAGGTACATCTCTCAAATTATATATCAAAAACAGCGGATACAAGAAACCGAAAAAGGAAGCCCTAATTTGATTTGTGGAGAGAGAAAAAGAGGGACAATATACCTCATAAAAGACGAGGGATTTTGATGGGAGGAAGAAGAAGAAGAGAGTGAGAAACGATTCCTGCTCTGCTCCTGCGCTCTCTCTCTCTCTCTCCATGAGATGAAAAGGTAGCATAACATACCACACTATGGATAAGGTTTGTTTGGTTTGGGCGCGAAGCCAAACGGGCTTCAGTCTGGCCCATGCGCTTTAATATACCACCCCATATTTTCTCAGTACCGTCCCATTAATACCGAAAATAACCCCCACTGAAAAAAGATCTCATATCTGCCCGTTAAAAAAAGATCTCAAATCTACCCGTTAAAAAAAATCTCTACAGGGCCGTCCCGGATGGAGTCTGTAACCACTTGGAAATTAATTGAGTACTTCAAAAATCAGAACTATCAAAAATTGCTGCTACTACTGCTGCTGGTGTCTTGCAATTTGAATTGGGTAAGGGTTTTCTGTCGTGTGTGGCTAAGGATATTTTTGGTACAAAGAGGACGGTACTGAGAAATCTAGGGGTGGTATTTAGCACCACCCATTCTTTTTCTCGTGGGTTGCTAAATGCCATCCCCAAAATTTTCAATACCGCCTTCCTTAATACCAAAATAACCCCTAATCAAAATAAGATCCCAAATCTGCTTGTTGCGGCTGTTACGATTTGTGCCTTCCTGTTGTTTCAAGAGATGCCTGAGACTACTTAAACCATTTCAAAATTGAAATCATTGCCCTCTAGTTTGTAGAGATAGAAATTGAAAATCCTAAACCATTTCAAAATTGAAATCATTGCCCTCTAGTTTGTAGAGATAGAAATTGAAAATCCTACAACTTGGAGAAGTCTAAAAAAAAACGTATTGTTGATATTTATATCCAGGTTAGTTTTTATCATGTCTTTGCAGTAACCCATGCATTGAATTAGTTACTTCTTTCATTTTCTTCTTTCTTTTCTTTGTGGCATGTCCTTTTATGTCTGCCAGGTTCCCAAGTTTGGAAAGATTTTCATATAGGAAGGGAGTCAGTGAGAATTTCCAATTGAATTCTCATTCCAGGTTTCACAGTACTACCTGGGATTCATCTCCTGCATGCACCAGGCACTACTGGACCTTCAATTTCAGCAATCAGTGTCATCCGAGTAATTTACGTCTACGAGTTTTTAATTAATACCAACAAGCTTAACTCGGATACTTCGACATCCGATACTTATTGTTGCTGAAACTTTTTAATTTTTACAGACTTCAATCCAACAGTTTGTAACAACCCACCATCGCAAAGAGAATAGGACCGATTCAATTGTGGGGATCGATTGTTTATTGGACGACTAAACAATATCCATATAATCAATCCAAGTGACTACAACTAAAACTGAATTAAATAAAATACAAAATCATGAGATAACAGACTGAAAATAAAAGTAAAGCATGCAAGTGTTTTTCTTGAAACACAGAGCATGCGCTTAACCAACCGATGCATTTTGATCAATATCGTTCAACTAAACTGGAAAAATAACACAAGTGCCCAATTAAACACCAAGAGACATGCACTCATATTAATCCTCTGTATAGATAAATTCTTCAACACGGAGAACAAAGAACCTGTCATCTTTAGTTCAAATTCACATTGAGTGCATATTCTAAGCACATAACTAGATCATATTCCCAATTACAAAAACTAACACTGATGACAAAACAAGCCTTCATCTGTCTAATAAACAGTAAGTGATTTCAAATAAAACCATACATGATACACCAAGACAACTACTACTTCACAATTCTTCAGGGAGTAATATGCAGCAACATTAACAATCAACAGGTAGATCGGAGCAAAGCTTAAATTATGCAAAGTCTTCATCCGATGGAGTTTCCACAAACTGAAGAATGAAAGGAATCTCAAGATAACCTGGAAGGATAAAAATCAATGTTGTGTGGCAGATCTCACCATATCTCTCAAAGACGAAAGGAAGGAAAACGTGATTTGAATGCAACCAACATTCATACCATATGTCATCTTTGGTCTCAACATGTTTGACTTTTGGACACCATTTCACAAAATGGCTATCAGCACGTGATTTAATCAAAACTTAAGCAAGGCTTCGAAAGACTTGGTAATGTGAAACTGAAAGTGCACGTCGGGCAAAAATGACCATTACAGACTGCAAAAATTGCAGAACAATGCATATATAGTACACTTGTTACTCATACTAATCAATGATATGAATGACGAACATTTTTCAAGTGAATTAAACTTGGGCAAAATCTGCACCCACCAATTAATAAGTCTCACCTCAAGGGTGGAAGAAGCAGATAAAACGCTAACGATAGTAGAAATCAAAGTAGGCCAACTACAAACAACACCCTAGTCAAACATTTCGTCAAACACCTTAAGTACAACCACCAAATCTTTACCATTCTCCACATAATTACCAAGATATGCATTAGAAACAAAAGGATCGCCACATGAAAAAACATACAAATATATTCCCCTATGCTAGTACGAGAATCAGCAGCTACCATCACGCTGCCCTAAAAAATAAAAGCCAAAGTCGTCGTTCCTTTGTGGCTTCACCATAACATATCGAACTAATCTAAAAATGCAAAACACAAACGTCCCAATATACAGTCAATAAAATCACATTTACAATCAACAGAGAAGTTATTTAGTCAAAAAAATAAATCACATCAGTATATAGTATCGGGAACCTCAAACGATGGAGCGGCCGAAAATCCATCGAACAACAACTCATACTCCCACCGTAAAGCAAGGGAGTCCATTCAAGTCCACTAAAATCAATCTTCGTCATCTTTATTTAGCCTGTAACAATGAAAATAATAAAGAAATTAAACAATTTTACGAAATGCATACATTAAAAGTGATGAATTAAGAAGGAAGCCCCAAATTTGATTAGAATAAAAGGGTTCATCATGCGGAAATGTATAACCCTAAAGTGAAGAGGGGAAGGGCGACGTCAACGAAATTGGTTCCCGAGGGTGAAGAAGACCAGGAGGAAGAAAGGTCGGATAGATTTTTTTTTTTTTTTTTTTTTTTTTCTGATAAGTGGTATTTTTGATATAAATGGGACGGTAACGAAAAAATTGGAGGTGGCATTTAGCACCACCCTTTTTCTTTCGTATGCATGTGTGTGTTTTTTGGTTATCTTCCTTTGAAGGGAAATGCTAAAGATATGAAAAGGGAAATTCACAGCATTGGTAAAAAATAAAAAATAAAAATATATTAAGAGTGTAATAATTCTTTCGTCTTTAACCGAGTGTTAAGTTTCGATTCTTATTTTTTGTTGTCATTTTAATTAAGTTTTGATCAATTCCTTTTGTCTCCGAAAAATGACTTTTCGTTGTTAAGTTATCAACAATATTATTGCTAATTTACTTTTAAAGATCTTACAAAATATGAAAGTTTAGAATGATATATAGGACACCCATTTTAGCAATGAGATTATGTTAGTACAAACAAAGGAGATCCAGAAATGATCTACATGCGCAGGAATTGAAGCAAGTTTTCGGGAATACATACAGCGGACATGTCTGCCAAAACTACTTATACAAGGAAAGTACGTTGAGGGCGTCCAAGTGCTTAACAAGATTCGGGGATCTCGGCCAAGCTTTTGGGAGTGCATTCTCCTAGGTTCGTTTGCAGAAGTTGTGGAAAAGCAAGGTCTTGTGATGTTTGCAACCTGGAGAAATGGTACTATGTAAAGTACAATTAGACTATTTTGAGACCTTTTTTTTTTTTTGGAACGGAGGAAAAAAAGAATTAACTTTTCAAAAATCAAACAATTCACTCATTTAAGGGTGGCTCAAGCGTAAAGCAGGCACCTAAGTTTTTTTAGCCACCTAATTTTTAAAAATATTTAATACCTTTATTATATTCTTCTTAAAAAGTACTCTTAAAAAAAAAAAAAAAAACTCCACATACGTTATCCAGTGATATCTCTTTGGGTTAAAGAACCAAAATATTCATGTATATTATTGAAGGCCTCCAAATTTTCATACTCTATAGTTTACAAGATTCCACATTTTTTACATCCCTCTTGCACTAGGCCTACCGAAATGTAGGGCTGCAACTGAAGGACATGAATGGCCATACTTAAAAACGACTACAGAAAAATTCACCTGCTCCCATGCCCCCATTTCCTTGAGGCCAAGAAGAAAATACACTTGCCCTTTAGGTTACATAAACCCAACAAATATGCACTCCTTCAATTACAAGACGAAATATTCCACTATGACTTACTAATATAAATGAATGACACGTGCTTAGAAGGCCAATCAGCATAAACGAACACGCGCTTAGAAGGCCAATCAGCATAAACGAACATTAGCCAAAAGTTTGTACAGCTCCACCAAACAATGACAGAATTTGGCGTTGAATAAATCATTAATGTCTATTAAGCATTAGGGTTTTGAAGCCAAGTATCTGACCTGATCAATAAGCGAACTTTAAGAGAACAAGAACCACAAGGTAAAACAACTGATGCTGGAGAAGCATTTGGTGTCTGTAAAGAGACCTTATTCCCATCCCTCACCAGCCCAAACCCCATCTTCCCCAAGTCCTGGGAATCAATTGAAAAGTAATCACCACATCGGCACTGATGGAAAAATTCTACGATATCACCAGCATCTTCCATAGCTAGATCCTCCAAGGTCAGATCATCTGCAGTTACTTCATCCTGTCTTGAAGCTTGTAGCTTGTCATCATAAACTGCACGTGATTTTAAGTCGCCCAGAATTTCCCAAGCAGTCTGAATCTCAAGAAATCTCTCTCCTGGCTCATTATGTTCAGGTTTTGATGTTTCATACGTCTTTTGCAATTTATCTGGATGGAAGTTAAGTATTGCAGATCTGTAGCAAGAACGAATTTCTTCCTGGGTAGCATCTTCCCTCACCTCCAGAATGTCATAGTGAGTTTTCTGCACTGAGGCATTGAAAAGTAGCATGATCAGGAGCTGACTAGTGTTAGAGATTTATCCTGGAAATGCACATAAAAAAAAAAACAGATGAATAACATGCCATTATGGATAAAGATTATAAAGCAAAAAAAATGTCAACAATAAATTTGATGCATATGGGAAAAATAAGTGGGGTTACAATTTAACATGCAAGTAGCCCTGTGATGTGTAGATCCCAACAAAGTAAGTTAAACCTACAAAATTTCAGCCGAACACCAAATCAACAACTTTCCCAGCTGGTAATCATGCTAGAGATCTTCTGGGGCGAAGAGTTTCCATGCAAATGTGGATAACGGCATCAATATGTGATCTACACGATGGGTACAAAGTAGAAACACTACCAAACCATGGAAGATGGATTTCTTCTGATAAATATAGAGCCCTCATTAACCTTTTGCTATAGCTAGTAATTACACGTCGTGGTAATAAAAATACAGGACAGGCTGACAGCATGTAAAGAAGTAAAACATAGCAATTAGTAAAGTTAAGGATATCAGCATACTACGCAAACAAACAGAGAAGTTTCGGAATACTAAAAAGAAGTATGATACCCCCTAATGCCAGATTAAGTTCACTATTTTCCCGAAAACGGTTCTAGGAATTGCATTTTGTCTAATATAGGCAACAAGTTCAATTTCCATCTTAGTCCTTCAGAATTTGATGCAAACACTAGTATTACATGATTGTCAGGAACATTGCTAGGACGAGAATAAAGTGGTCTTACTCTAAATTTAGCACTCACTTCGCTGCAATTTTTAAATCCCTTACCCCAGACCAATGTCCTAAATCACACTTAAATCTTCATTAAAAGTTAAAACCATCGTTTATCCGAGAAGTAAAATAAAAACAAAAATGATGGTTTATGCAATTAATGACTGTTCTTAACTCTTCACTGCATTATCACATTGCTGGTTTCAAAAGTGACATGTAGAAAGGGACTCTTCATCTGATCAAGAAAGAGTAACAGGTAGAGGATGGAAAACGAGAAGTCTTACCAAAGTTGAACAATCAATAAGGGCACCACTCTGGCAATAAGCGGAAGTATCAGACCTTCTATAGATGATTTACCAGCGACTCACAAAGTAGGATGGATTCTAGATAGAAGAAGGAAATGTTTTAGAAGCCTCTGACCAATATCAGTTGTGGAATCAATTGAAGTTTCCGTTGGATTTGGAGAGACATAATAAAGTTGGAACACGGAGAACCATTGTTAAGAGCAGAAAAAAGCTGGCAATGCAGCAGGTATTGACGATAGAGAAGGGCGATTACATACCAAATTTTGTCAGTGTTATTAAATGCAATTATATATTGCTGTAGTTTTTGTCAAGATTTAAACTCCCACGGCACTCCCATTCTAATCACTTTTCTAATTTCCACAAATTCACTTCAGCTCATGCTCTTCCTCAAGCTTGTGCGATTTACTCCACAAAACCTCTGCAACCAACTTCTCATTTTAATCATCCACTCTCAAGGCAATGGTTCGATCTACTAGCCATCTAGCAACTGGCATGATATTCGCCATTTAAGGATTGAGTCTCCGTTTCACTCTCATCCTGAGTTATTTTCTATTGTTAATATTCACTCACTACTTTAGCTCAGTATTTATAACTCCATGGTTATTCCTTTTACCAAACATATATTGATTTAAACAAGATAACATTTATAGGAAACGCCACCAATGTATCTGAGGCACAACCTGCAACCTCGAATCAAAGATGCATCCTGGCATTTCACTCGAATGTAAACATTCTCACATTTATTTCTCTTAAGTAGATCAATTTTCATCAGTACCTCAATTTCTTTAGATCCATCTGATGAAACAATTTTAATATTCTCAAAAAGCCCATTTTGACAGCACGCAACAAATTTCTTCCACTCCTATATGATTTAGATTATCATCAGTTCTGAAAACACAAATTTGTCTAGATACCAATAGATATAGGAACAAATCGGGCAAATGATCAAAAAAAAATTCAATGAGCAACAATTTGGAGAGAAAATAGAGGCCCTCCATTCCCAATAAACTGAATTTGGCATTATTCACAGTGAAATTTATCTTCTTGATTTTCATTTGATAATCAAATTGCTTTTAATCATAACTGCAGGAAGCAAGCAAAGCAGGTACAAACAACAGGGAAAGAAAACAGATCTCTTATCGTTCTATAAGGAAATACCCCTTAAAAGAAAGAGAAAGACGCAATCCAAATCCCCTAAATTAGAGAGAGAGAGAGAGAGAGAGAGAGAGAGAGAGAGAAATACCAGGGCGGCAGCGGCGGGGATGAGGGCGGGGAAGGGTTTCTGTGCAAGAAAACACTCCAAACTTACCTTTAACACCCTTATGTTTTCAAGTGCTCATTGACACCCTTCACTAAGCAAACCCAGAAGGAAAACCGTTACTCCTTTCGTCCGGGGCGAGTGTTAATTTTTGTTTCAAACAAAAAAGGGTTTATTGCGTTTTAGACCCCCAATATTTACCCAAAATTATAATTTGGGCCCCCAGATTCAAAAGTTCACAATTTAAGCTTTGATAATGCATTTTCCTTGCAATCTAAGCCTTTTTGGACGGAATCCGTCAAATCTTAACAAAACTGCCCCACGTGCACTTCACATGTGAAAATTGGGAGTAATTCAGTCATTACCCATTTCCCATAAGCTGAGGGCCTAAATTGCAATAAAACAAATAAACCCCCACACCACATTCCCATATCCCCCTTCCTCTCCCCCCTCCCGTCTCCTCTCCCCACCTCCAACCTCCCTCGGTCTCTTCTTCCCTCTCCTCCCCTCCCCTCTCCGGATCCCCTCTCCGGATCCCCTCCCATCACTCCCTCTCTCTCTCTCTCTCTGTTCTTTCTTTCTCCCTCGACTCCAAACTGCCGCCCTCTCCCTTACACCATTAAAACCAGTGAGTTACCAAGCTCCCTCCATCTGCCACACACCTCAACCCAACCCTC
>JAOWAN010000005.1:10405621-10418373 GCA_028566635.1 Lobelia cardinalis | reverse complement strand
CTTGTCTTATTTCTGCTACGCAGGTGACACGGAGGATCACACTTGGGCCACTATCCTGCTGACACGTGGATTGAACCAATCCGGGCTCGATCACTTACTATAAACTAATTGATAATAACTAATAGACTAGACTAATACTCTACTCTAAAATACTAAACTAATGCTCTCTTCTAATAGGAACAAAACATCAATAGTATTTTAAAATTAACATTGATATGAAATTGTCAATAGCCTCTTTATTTCCACGTTCATCCTTTCATTCATGAATTGAAGGTACTAGAATAAGGTTCATAACTGTCCATCCATCTATCGTGTCTAAGCCAAGAAGGTTTTCATCTTTTATTTCTTGACTTTTGCTTAGTTAACAGCTTGATCTAATTTTCTAATGTCAGCTAATTTTGAAGGTTGACGGGTGGGTAAGATAGCAATTGTGATAGGCGCTGCCAATGAAATTGGTGAGGAAGCCATGAGATCCCTTTTTGATTTACATATATTTTATGTTTTGGTGTTTTATTTTTTGAATCATCTTCATTTTTTCTTCTATTTTCCTTTTTAATTTTTTTAATCCTTTTCTCTCTCTCTTTTTTTTTCGCTGGGTGATTTTGTTTTTCGTTTAATTTTTTAATTCTTGATTTCTCTTGATCATCGCAACGACTATAACTGATATTTCTCTCTCTCTCTTTTTTTTAATCTTCCAATGATCTTAATTTTAATTATGTTGATATAATTACAGAGGCTTTGTGTTGCGATGAAAAATGAAGCATGAGCTTTGATAATTTGGAATCGAAGGAACGTGCACAAGTAATCAATTAATCAACTAAAGTGATAGGCACACATATTCTAAGGTGAGTTGAGTTTTTGGTTGTTTTTATATATATAAAGATATTTATTTTTTAATTTAAATTTTGTTCTCAAAATAAACTACTGGATTACTTTTTTTGAGATTTTTCTAGTTATAAATATTTATCATTTTTTTTGTAATATGATTTTGATTTAGTTTTATTTTTATCTAAATATTACTTGATTTTATATACAGTATTTATTTTAATTTTTTCTGTTCATTTTTTTATTTGAGTTAAATTTTATCTTGCTTTGTTCATTTATTATAAACGTGTATTTGATGCATTGACAAAAATAAATATAATATATTTCTTCATAAATCAAAGGAAGAGGCAATGAAATGTATGCATATGAGTTGTGAAATTTCGGCACGAAGGAAACATATATTTATTTTTGGATTAAATAATTTTTTGGTCCTTAAATTATCACTTAAATTTGTGTTTGATCCGAGAACTATATATATTTTCTTTATGTTCGGTCCTTAATCTTCAAATATTCTTTACGAATAGTCCTTTTTTCAAATTTTTAATTCAAACTTAATAAAAAACCCCTATATACCCCCACCTAACTGTTAGACTTACACCAAACATAAAATTTGAGGGGACTTTATGCTAACATTGAAACCTTTTGTATTAAAGTTTATATTTATAAATTTAAAGAAGTAAAATGCTAAAAATCAAAACATATTAGATTTTAACTTTTAAGAAATAAATATACTTTATTATTTAGAATAAAATTATACTTTATTATTTATTTCAAAAAATTACATATTCCAATGAATGTATAAATATTATTTTTGATTAATTACTTATTATGCTTATAATAACTAAAATTTTAAATTTTAAAATATGACATATTGTAATAATTAATTTGATAAAATTTACCATTTTTCAACGAAAAAAAAAAGTAATACTCATTTTCAAGTGTATACAAAAATACCATTTTTCTTCTTATTATTAGTAACCAACAATAAGCCAACTTAAAATATATTTCCTCTGATTTTTTTAATTGTCCTAAAAGCAACATTTTTTTCTCACATCTTGTTGCTATCATGGATAATTAAATCAAAACTCAGGGAGTAATTATTAACTGATCATTTGAGCACAATTAAGCTCCGAAAACAAAATTCAAATTTCCAACATCTAGACTCTAAATACATTTCAAACAGTCCAATCAATTATATTTGATTCACTCTTACCGGTTCCAGTTGCGAGATAGGCTCCACTTGTTTAATTTGGGGCCCCTTGACTTGGTGAGACATAAGTGGACACATTAACGAGTTGAGTTGAACCTGCAGCCTAAAAAATACAACAAAAGTCACCCAATGAAATACAAATCAAAGAAGTAACGATGCAAAAATTAATATTATAAAAATTATCACTTACTTTAAAAAATATCATTTCATTGAGTGCATTATAAATGCCAACAAATTCATGTCTCGGCAATTAGACTTTTCTTGGTATATCCCTCTTTCTTTTTTCACCTTCCGCAGCGAGTGTTGGGTTTTTTCTGTCTTTATTTCTATTCTTGCTATATATTTTCTTGGCTGAAGTTGCATTAGGGACAACATTTTTCTTTCCATTTGCTGTCGACTTTTCGAAAGGTTTTGAAACAACATTCTCTTTTCCTTAATTAGTTGCACTCTAAAATAAATTACATAACAAGCACCGGTTAGATTAGGAATTATAATTATCCTTTTTTTTAATATATGTATGTGGCGTATATATAGATATTTTCATTTTTCACTTAGACTTAGATCAAAATCAGATATATCACAACATTTTAATATCTCAACATCAAACATATTTCATATAATTTTAATATCTTACTCAAATATCATCCAACATCACAAATAAATATCAAACATTTTTCATCTATTATCCATATTCATACACTCTCACTAATCAATTCAAACATTTCACATCACATTCAAATCTTTCACATTATGAAGGTAATTTAGTCTTTTAGTTTATAAATTCATATCACTTATATCATCTCATATTCAAATAATGAACAATACAATATCATCGTATATTATCATATATCGCATTTCTGATCTGATCTTATAAACTTTGTGATATTTGGATAAACAATGTAGCAACTTGCTTAGATGTATAATAGTATGTGATTGAATACTATAATACAGCAAGTATAAGTAAATAATTACTCCTTGTATTGGAAGAAGGTGTGTGTCAGAATTGTTTGACTTTCTGATAAGTCTCAGAAATGAATCTTTAAGCCCGGAAGGAAGGAGAGAGGGAGGAAAGATCTCATTTTTGCCGATCGATCGGATGGTAGCCTACCGGCCATTTTCGTTTAATAATACTTGCTTGACTCACGGTGAAGATCGAAGGCCTCCCATTTCTTCTTTTTTCCCGATTCAACACATTCCCTTATTTCAACAACTAGATCTGTCTGCATCATATACATCTGATTTTGGTGTGATATAGTACGTAGTAGCTAGGAGCTACTTTTGCGATACTTCCCATTGGCAGAGAAACAAGGCAGGCAGGCATGTCTTCTTCATCGGAGGAGAAGCGACCCCTTCGTCGGTTTTCACTGGCTGATATAAGAAAGGCGACCAACAATTTTGACGAAGCACTTATAATCCGAAGAGGGGGATTTGGGGAGGTGTACAAAGGCACCTACTCCGATTATGTTGGCACAAGGATAACGCAGAAAACTGTTGCTGTCAAGTGCTTAAATTTGGGGGGGCGACATTTTCCGGGATGGTTTGAGTTAGAAATGGAGGCATGGTCACAGTATTATCGTCACAAGAACATAGTCCCTGTGATCGGTTATTGCCGAGAATCCGGTCATAACATCGTAGTATACGAATATATGCCAAATGGGAGCCTAGCTAATCATCTTTGCACAAAGACAACATCTTCTAGCTTTTCTTTGTCATGGGAGCAATGCCTTGGCATATGCATCGACGCTGCCCGAGGGTTGGAGTACCTGCACACCAGCATCACATACTCTAACGGCTGTAGGTTCTATCATGCTGATGTAACAGCTACTAACATCCTGTTGGATGAGAATGCTGTTGCTAAGGTTTCCGATTTGTATTCTGAACCACTTCTGGGAAAGTACATGGCAAGTTGTTTGGATCCGCGTTATCATTCCACCGGCAAAGTTAGTAGAAGTTCAGATGTTTATGCATTTGGTATACTATTGATGAAGGTTTTGTGCAGGAAGGTGTCGTTTGATGACGAGGACAAGAATCTTGGCATGTGGCTCCATCGGTGCATCACGAACGGAACCATTGACCAGATTATCCATCCCGATATGAAAGCTCAAATCCCACCCATTCATTTAAAGAATTTTGTATTCATGGCAGGGGAATGCTTGGATGCCTATCCAAAGAAGCGCCCTTCTGCAACTGACTTGGTGAATGGGCTCGAGCTTGCAATGACATCATCCGCTCAACGATTTTGCCATCGTTTTTCGTTTCCTGAAATAGAAGAAGCCACAAACAACTTTGAAAACCTCCTCGGAGAAGGGGGAGAAGGGAAGGTCTACAGAGGCGAGACAAACACAGGCATTCCGATTGCTGTAAAGCTTTTGAAACCAGAGTACTCTTCTGCTTTTGAAAAAGAGATTAAGATGCTGTCAAAACTTGATCACCCAAATCTGATCTCTTTGGTCGGTAATTGCCATGAATCAGATTATCAGAAGATGATCATTTATGAACTTATGTGCAACGGAAACTTAGAGACTGCCTTAAACGCGGGTTCTTTGTCTTGGGACCAACGCCTCAACATCTGCATTGGAGCTGCGCGTGGGTTAAGATATTTGCACACTAGTACCAAGGAATCACCCAAAGGAATCATTCATCGTGACATGAAGCCTGCTAATATTCTACTCGATGAAAATTTTGATGCAAAGATTTCAGATTTTGGGTTGTCGAAGATGAGTCTTCAAGATCAGACAAATTCTGAGATGCCTACAATGTTGAAAGGCACACGAGGGTACTATGCTCCAGAATACCTGAGCTATGGCCAAATCACAAGGAGAATAGATGTCTATGCTTTTGGTGTAATACTAACTGAGGTGTTATGTAGGAAGAAGCCCTGGGATCGGGAGTACAGCTTCTACCCCACTGAAGACGAAAAATACAGCATATGGGCCCTGGAGAATGTTGATCCTGATTTAGAAGGAGCAATATCCCCGAGTTGCTTATGGGTATTTACAGATATTCTAGAGAAATGCTTGAATCAAAACCCTAGTAGGCGCCCTAGTATGGGTGAAGTGGTGTCGGTGCTGGAGAATGCACAGAAGTGGCAAGAGGCTTGGCAAAAGAACGATTCTGGAGTTTTATTCTATTTACCGGGAGTTGAAGATAGAGTCGTTCTTTACTATACATCAAATTCAGAAGATGATACTTTTGAAGATTGTCTCAGGGCACGATTGTTTTTGCGGAGATTTGGAGTTCCCATTGACGAAAGGGACCCGACCAAGGATCAATATGCATCAAAGGAATTCAAGCAGGTATTTGGAAATATGAGCAACTTACGTTTACCTAAAGTATTCGTACGAGGAAAGTACATTGGGGGTGTGGAAATAATGAACAAGAGACGAGAGTTGGCCAAGTTTTTGGGAGTGCAGAGTCCTAGGTTCGTCTGCAAAAATTGTGGGGAAGCAAGGTCTTGCCACACTTGCAACCAAGAGGAGTGGTATGTGCTATGCAGGAACTGTAATGCCCTTACCAAAGTAATTCCGGAGGAGCGAGAAGGAGATTTAAGAAGCTGCCTCCAATGCAATGGGAATCAGTTCATCTACGAAGCCAATCTGGAAACACAATAATAATAAGTTAAATAGAAAAAAAAACTCAGTTGTCAAACACTGATCATCTTCAAGGGGCATGTTAGGAAGAGCTTGTCTTATTTCTATTTCATTCCGGTTTCTCTCGGAACAAATATTGCTTTATAAGATGTTCTTGCAGGCTATTTTGAAAATCATGTGGCAAAAAAATGATTCCGGATCTTCATCCCCATTGGTGTACGTAACAATATCTCAAATTACAATCGACAAGCTCGAATGTCTTGACTATTAACTGTAAGCTCCCTCGCCCCACCCAGGCACCAGACTTTCCAATTTAGAAAGCATCCATTACTGTGCTAAGCTTAAGTAACAAAAACATAAAATCACCCACCCGCATTCATGAACAAGATACCAAAATGGAAAACAAAAGGCGCAAGTGGAAAAGTTTCCAAGGTTGTGAAGGTTGCTGGCACCAATGACTTTGAGGCACAGGCAGCTTCGTGTTGGTTTTCTCTCCATTATACAAGCATCTATCTGTTAAACAACTTCAGCCTGGTTCCCTTTTGCAGTTCAAAGTTGATTATGCACTTTTTATAACACCAGAGACCCACGGTACAGCTACTGGTGCCTTCGGGTGGGAGTCTCTGTAAGATTCCGAGTATTTGTCCTTAAAGTTCACTCGAGGCTTCTCTGCCTGCATAAAAAAATTAGACAAAGGTAGCTCCACGTCAAAAATAAGACTAGTGAATGAATGGCAAGACTTCAAAGTTTCAAAGAAAGGAGGATAGAGCAAAACTTGAGTGAAGAAGGGTGACCAAATGCTCACATATTTGAGCCAGCATTCCTGAAGTTTGTGTTGGTAAATGTCTGGGGAGTAGCATCCTGTCTCGGACGGGCAATAAACCCATACATTGCATTTCATTTCACCTGGTTTTGCATTTTTAGCATGATCTAAACAAGCCTGACAACAATCATATGCACTTTCTTTTGGGTGGGTTAGCCCCCATCTAACTGCAACACCGTCATAATCCGTGTGAAGTTCAGCATTGCATTCAGGAGGAAGCTTCTTCCCAGCCAAAATTTCACTGTCTGGAGAGGAAAGATGTATCAAGAAACAAAATTCTTCAACAATATACACTTTAAACTGTAAAGAGTGAAAACCCCAAACAAGTAAAAAGTATCAAGCTCAACCAGAAAACTGGTTTATTACCAGAATCTTCTTCGCCCTCAGGCTTGTCATCATGAACATTGTTGGTAATCTCAACTGGTATCCAAAGACCAATTTCTAGGGATAGCTCAGCCCAATTAGAATCCAAGGCTCTTGCGAGCATTCCTACAAGAGAGGACAAGAAGCCACTAAAATTTAACATCTTCATACATAATTATCTTCAGTGCCAAGAAAACAAGCTCTCAAGAAGAAGATTACAAAAAGATATGCAAGACCTGCTTCCTCCGGTGGGGTAGTGGAATTCGAGATCTTCCCACGAATCACATTTTTTACTTCTTCTAGTTTTTCCATCCGCCAGCTTTCAATGGCTTCTGCACATCAAAGCAAAGTATCAGCAGCATGTTCAGAGAAGGACCAGACCTTTGGGCAATAAAAAACATGACATATTCCTCGGCATAAAAACGGTCAAAATTAAAGAAGGCAAAAACACTTCAGCTTGACTAATATACCTCTATCAAAGATAACATGGAATATTGTAGTCAACAGATCCGAATTGAACTAAAAGATAAAGCAGGTTCAGTCGGTTCCTTATTTTGGATATTTGTAAGAAGAAAAGTCGGCTTGTTTAAAATTCTACAGGGTAAAAAATCCTGCTCAGTAGCACACAGCTAACGACAAAATATGTACTACACATGTAACTTTTACCACAGCAGCATGATAAAAACTAAGCAATAACTGAGAAGAAAACCAGTGGCAGTAAATTTGCGGTGACTTTTTAGCTCAGCCAACCAAACTCCAACTGTTAATCTGGTCTCTCCCATCCATTGCAACAAGAATTCCAGATTTAAGAAAAAAAACATCTGGACTTGCTACAATAGAAAGTATACGATGGTCTCATAAGTTCATTGTGTTTAGGGTCGTAGTTTAATTTAACATTTTTCACAAACATTACTAATTCTATCACCTTGGCAACGAAATGCAGATGAGAAAACAAAATTGCAAAATTTGAAAACTAAACATACATCTAATACATGAAAGAAATAAGTATAGGAGTATCTAAACTCAACTTAGCCTTTGTTCCAATAGTTGGGTAGGAAATCAACTCAACTCAAAAATATAAGTGCAATAGAAGGTCAAGAATAACCACCAACACCACCCCATGTATCCACCCAATCACACTCAACCTCCTGTGAAAGCTTTTCCCACTCACACATAAAGCCCTGCCGGACGACATAGGAAAGCTAACAGAAGTTGAGTAATCACCTACTTTATTACTTTTCCAGTATTCCTTCTCTTAGGAATGGTAACAACACGCACAAACTCCCTCCCTCCCCCCACCCCCCATCCCTCATTTAACTTGAAACAATGATAGAATAACATAATTGCAATCCAATACATAAAATTACAATCTAGCACCCTACTAAAAACCTTTATTGAACAGTCATCGCTCCATCAGGTCCACACTTTGCATACATGTCCACAAGGCAACACCTAAATCCCAGCTCCTGATAAACCTATTCTAGTTCAGCATGAGCAAAAACAACACTACTAAATTAAATCAGGCACAAGCCACTCAATATTATCTTCACAAACTACCAAATGGTCCAAATCTCATCTCAAGGGTGACTCAGTTGAGCATATTGAGCTAACACCAATGTTCATGTAATTAGAGTTTCTCTCAGGAATTTTCTCAGCACATTCCATGTAATCGACAGTTTCCCTTGGCAAATATATCAATTAACACACACTCATAACCCAACGCACATTAATATCCAAATACCCAGTTTTTATCACAACCCAAAAGTTGAATTTTCAGAACTCGAACTTGCTCAATTATAACACGCTTGAGTGGCAACAGAGAAGTGAGAAGTCAGAATAATTTGGGACTCCACGAGACGAAGCATATAAATGAATGGAGACAAAAAATGTAACTCCATAACTTTACTTGTGAGGCAGAAGACCATAGCATTACATCAGACCAAGTCCTCTTCCCAGGAGATGCTGTCAGGAGATCAAGTGGATAACAGAGTTTGGTGCCACAGAGAACGGGATGGGAGAGGTGCGGTAACTTGGGGGTAAAGAGAGAAAGCAGTTTAGATCACTGGGTTGAAAGAGGAGGGGGAAGATAGGAGGAAATGAGAAAGAATTAAAGAGAAACGTAAATAAAGATGCTAATTACTGAAACATCCCTCGCATGATCGGCACATACCAACATCTCTTAGCTTTTTGAATAGCTATCTTAGTCAGGGTTTATGTAGGACGATTTGAAACATGGGGCGTCTAAGTGGGATTATTTTCAATCGGGTTGGCGAGGGACAGGAGTTCAAGTGAATGAGTGGTTTCATGGTGGGCTCACGTCAGAAATAGAGGTTTTGAAGTAGTTGTAACACCATAAGTTTCCTTCGCGAAGCACGCCGTAAGTAAACTACCGCTTCATGGGCTTACCTACTTTTACTCATATCTTCTGTATACCTCAATACAAGACAAGCAATGAAAAGGATATTCAATCCAAATGTTTTTGTCCCAGAGTACAAAATAAAAAAGGTCTGGAACATACGAAGTAATGATGCTGACGAAAATGCCGAAAACTACTTATGTTTTGCTCAAGGTGATTGTGATAATCAACATTCTTTCTTCCCAAAGAGCTCATAAACTACTTTTCGACAAGATATCATTCTGAATTGATATCCAAAGTTTCAAGTGGTTTGAAAATCCAATAATTTCAGAAAATTTAAGGAAACAACTGCATGTCCATTGTTTTGCACATAATCTTAATAGAGTTCCACGGACAAAAATTAAACGAGAAAATCTATAGAGGATAATCTGATATGGGTGTTTATGCTGAGCAAAGAATCTGACACATTGGAATAACCACTTTACAAAAATATGTTTTTAAAGAAACTACAATACGAGAAAATTTTCATATGCTGAGGCACTTCATAGGCACATCCTGGGTACTTCTCAGAATATCATAATTAAAATATACAACACGCAACACCACACACATTAATTACCCCAGACATCCATACACTCTTGCCAATGGGGAATATAAAGCCGAAAACTAACTTTGACACCAAGCTATAATTTTCATTTAGAAGGCAAAAGAAGATGACTGTCAAGAAGAAAACAACCAAATAGAAAAGTTCAATCAACAATGAACATAAAAGGAAAAGAAAGACTTCTTCTACATCATTATAAATGAAACATACTTACTATTTACATGTCTCTGTTATGAAGCATGGGCAATTACCACCCCCAGCATAAATTCCAAAACCAACCTCACAATCATGTGTTGCCTATATTTCTTTGGGAAAACTATGAAAAACACTCGTGTGGCCTCACATTTTTGGGCTTTACCACCTCGTCTCAATTATAGTCCCTCCTTGTTGGGTTAAGGGATTAGTTAAGCACCTTTCATCCACTTACTATCAATAAAAATAGCAAATGGCATCAAGTGGCGTCACATGAGCAATGAATTAACTAGCATACCCGTGCACGAGCACAAAAAATGTATATTCAGAATAGAAAAATACTCTCTAATTTACTGATGTGCATTCGGTAATGGAAACATTTATAATTAGTTAATTAGCATATTACACTTTACTTAAAAAAGGGTCATAAGGGCAATAGTTAAGATTATCAAATATAGATAATGTTTACATTGGAAATTGGATCCAAAGCATTGACGAGTGTCATCATTACACTTTTTCCTAATTTACAATGCAACCATTTGCTATATTTGTAAATAAACTAGTGCCCTTAAGAAACTTGTCGGCATTTTCCTATTTTAAAAAAAGGGTCCTATACTTTCTTTTACTCATTTTCTTATTGCATTTCCTTTTTCATTTCTTTTCCTCTTTACTGCCTTCTCATGCTCACAGTCCACCTCCCACCCCCAATTAATTCCCCCTAATCGTCTTTCCTACAAATGCTGCCTAGTCACTCTCCCATCTTCTCCACCAAGCCTACCTATCATGTGTCAAAAAACTTCCCAGCATTGTACCAGGCTTTTCCTTCCTCTCTCCTCTCCCTTCTTTTCTCTAATAATCACTCTTCATCACTTATTGAACGTGGACAATTGGCATGGTCACAGGTGAAATCCACCATCAAGATACAAACGCCTCACACATCCAGCAAACTGGATAGTGATTGGGTATACAACAGTGATGCGAAGGAGTCGTTCTGGCCAATTTCGCCTTAATCAGTATGGCGATGATACCCGTGCGTAGCCCGTATTTATAAGAAGTCCTTATTGATTTGGGCTTTTCCTCAAATTAGGATCCCAGGGCTTACTTGCATTCATATTCTGAATTTCCTAATGCAGACACTGGCTTTAAAGCCCGCGTAGGAGATAAAGTTGGAACAAAATCGCATTCAGTAATTTTCAGATATACAACATGGAAACTAACTGCACCCTCTGGTTGTGATGATCAAAATGTAGGGGGAGGTCAAAACTAATGCAGGCAGTAATATGAAGGAAAAACTAAATGATGATCTTGCATTGAACCGAACGGAATGGCGAAAGAGGATTCATGTAGTCAGACTTCAATTAATTGGAACAGAGGCCGAGTGGATAGGTTTCAAAGTACTGGAATTTAAGTAACCTGTGATTATTACATATATATATATATATATATATATATATAGGAAAATGATCAACTACAAACCATAAATATCGTACAAACGTGCGAATGTTGTATCTTAGTACTTTTTTGTTGTATATTCGTTAATTTTGTTGTATCTTAATTTTTTTTGTTGTCTCTTAATAAGACCACGTTGTATGTTATTACGTTTTTGTTGTATCTCCGCATCTTAGTTAGTTTGTTGTATATTTACGAACATGTTGTATTTTAGTATATTTTTGTTGTATCTTAGTTGATTTTCTTATAAAAATTCTTTTTTAGGAGCTTTATTTTACAAAATCCAGACATATAACTAACATACAACAAAAATGTACTAAGATATAACTGGTTTGTACGGTTTGTACGAAAAAGTGGTTTGTAGTGGAATAAGTCCCTATATATATACATATATATATATATATATATATATGTATGTAAAGAAAGACATATATATATGTATGTAAACAAAGATTTGTAAAAGAAATAGAAAACAGCAGTTGACCTCTGAAATTCAGGAATGCCGACCAATCCATCAAAAGGTATATAGAAGGTTCCCCTTGAACCTGTTATGGCTGCTTGTCCACAAGTTATTATCGGAATCATTAATTATCTCAAAGAAAGGGCACACCTCAAACACCTTATGTCATTCTCATTCTCAGTTTTAGTCCAGGGATGGAGCCAGCAAGCGCCAGTTCTACCAATTGCTGGCACTGAATTTTCAGTTCTTTGTTTTTGCAAATATAGGATATCCGGATGTGACTTTTCAATAGTTAAGGGTCCTAAGGGAATAGTGTACATAAATGTAAAACAATTATTACAGACTGCTACCATGGTTTGATAAAAAAAAAAAAAAAGAACCACTTTCTTTTAATTTATTTTTATATGAAAAAAGAAATATATTAGAACAAATAGAATGTACAATGAAGGAGGACAAGCTGGCCTCCCAAAGAGAACAGAAAAGGGAAAACCAAAAAAGACATAAACAACAGCCTACAAGCCCAACATGAATTTACCAAGCACTGCTAGTGAATCCATGCTGCCCGATCTTTACACGTCTATCATGGACACCCATTAAAAGCCCCCAATGCCGAGGCCCGTAAAGATGTGCGATGTTGAATCGTTCCCTTAAGTACAGAAACGGATACGGTCTGATTACAGAAAATCCTCGCATTCCTCTCTAACTAGATACAAAAATTCCTTAGTTTTCCCAAAAATCTTTAAACCTTGTGCAAAGAAAGTCTTCAACCGACAAGGTGCATATCCAGCTCCCATTTGAAATAGCAAATACTCCCTCCGTTTCGTTTTTATTGTCCACTTTACTTTTGCACAATGTTTAAGAAAAGTAAATTTTGTGGACA
>JAOWAN010000005.1:10383633-10398748 GCA_028566635.1 Lobelia cardinalis | reverse complement strand
AATTTTTTTAGTTTAATGATCTAGATTGGTTCTTAGGTTCTTAGAATTAAAATGGTTCTCAATGGAATAGGTCCCTACATATCTATTAGTTCAAAACCCTTTTTACTTGTATTAATCTATAGTATTAGTTTATATATAGTGAAATGTACTAAATTAGAGTACTTCTAAACTTTTAATTTAATCAACTATTCTAATTGTAACCTTTGAAAATTAAAGTCTTCAAAAACTCTCAAGATGTCAAGTGTTGAAAGTGGATGAATGGCATTCCTAAAACCCTTTTAATTTACTTTAATATACTATAATATGGATTTAGCGAGAAAAACTGGTAAAATTTTCATTTTATTTAGAGTATTGCTGGGAAGAGGTGGTAATTTGTGATCTAATAAAATTATTGAGTCTATAAAATTTATAAAATTAACTTATTTAAGTAAGTAGTAATTAATAAATTTAAACTTATTTAGTAAGTTATTATCAAATAGATTCATATTTGTTAATTATAACTTACTTAAATAAGTTAATTTTATAAATTTTATAGATCCACAAATTTTATTGAGTCACAAATTACCACCTCTAACTGGGGTAAAAAAAAAAAAAAAAACTTACAAAAATGTGATACAGAATGAGTGCACATTGATGTCTTTTTCTATTCATTTCTTGTTCTCTTTCTTTTTTTCACGCAAGTGCGAAGGATATGTGTAGGATCTTTATAAGAATGGTGTGTTTTGATGGAGAGATTTTTTGATTTGATTTTTAGTTATTTTTAATTATTAAAAGAAAAAAGATAAATAAATTTTTAGTGAAAGAGAGGGAAAATTTCAAAAATCTAAAAACATCCAAAAAAAAAAAAAATATATATTCAGCCTAGCAAACATGACCTGTGTTTTAGGATAAATTTCATGAAGTAGTTGCATTCAATTTTATGGTGCATATATGATTGTTTATTCGCAATTATTTATTTTACTCTTTTCGTTTTGATTTAATTATCAATGATAGTGATATGTTGTGGGAGGAAAAATTTCGTTTTTAGAACAATTAAAATAAAATGGAGGGAATATTAATAACGTTAAAACTATGTGAGGTCATGATGGGCTGGGCCCATAATATCTCAGTGATCAGGCCCACATAATAAACGAGCTATAAAAAGATGAGGCCCAAGTCCATATCAATCATCTCATCCCCTTTAAAAACACAAAAAATAAAAACGCGGGAAACAATATAAAGAAACTAGGGCACACATTTGGCGGGCGGGTTGCTCAACCTATGGATGGCCCTCTCGCCTTCTAAACGTACTTTCGAGGTTCGGACTTAAACCTTCGTTGGATTTGCCCAAGATCTTTGGAATTCATTTCTCATGGCCTGTTTATAAGCTTTCGTTTTGGGAATTCTTATACGCGGGTCCCTGATTCAGCGTATGGTTGCCGCATGTTCCCCTCACCCGTCATTTAGGTATAAGACGCAACAGGGATATCCAGTTCACTTGAAGCTAGATTCTCTCTCTTCGTAACCCGAGTTGGTAGCGGCACACCTTGCCTAGACAATTCGAAAGGTATTACTTGTGAGAAGTCGGCTTCCCTAGTTGTGGTCCTGATACAAGTGTGGTTGAGGATGATAGCCCGAGACGCAGTGTTCGTGCGAAGAGGCCTTCCACGCGATTGGTGGATCACATCAGTGGCTAAAGAAGACACCAGTTTACACTTTCCATTTATTTATTCCATTTGGCATTTTGATGACTTTGTTAATTGCGGCTATTTTTGGTTGTTTGACTTATTATTTTCGGTCAGCCCTATTTAAGGGTTTAAACCGTGTTTTGGGATTATTATGCGAATTAATCAAAAAACTCAACTTCTCGTTGAAACTCTGAACCCTAACTCTCCCTCGACGGCCGCACCCCTAGCTGTCATTCTTCTTCTCTGAAGTGTGCAACAACTCGAATCGTTGCTTATCCGATACTAAATTGTATCATGGGTGCTCTCGTTGAGAGAAATCGCTTGGTGACCTGCGATGACGACCGGTGAATCGGAACCCTTGAGACAAATCGCTGAACAGTTGGCTACAATTAACAAACGATTGGATGGGATGGATGCTAGGTTTGGTATGTATGATAACTCGCTGATTGAAATTAACCATAAAATAATTTCAACAGCCGAATATGCACAAGGGCACACTGCCCAGGCGAGTTCCAGTGCGGGAAAGAATTGGATTCGGGACCGAAACAACCCAAGATGCGGGTTGATCAACCGCAGTTCGATGGGAAGGATCCACAGGCGTGGGTATTCAAGGCGGAAGAATACTTTGATTTTTATGGGATACCTGCAGACCAAAGGCTGCGATTAGCAGCGTTGATGATGGACGGTGATGCGGCATCCTGGTATATTTATCAGAAGAATAACAATCTACTCCACACATGGCATCAATTTGTGGAAGAGCTAAAAGAGAGGTTTGACAGTGACTATCGGCGGGATTACTTCGGGGTATTGTCAAAGATGACTCAGAAAACTACTGTTACTGCTTTTCAGACGGACTTCGAAAGGGTTCTAAACTGAGTGACTTGTGCGACTGAAGAGCAGCTGATATCTATATATGCTGCGGGATTAAAGCCGCCATTGAATCGCGAATTAGAGGTCCGCAAACCATTGACACTCCAGCAAGCTTTCTCCCTAGCCCGCAGTTTGGAGTCGACTATGGCTGAGACATTTGCAGCTTGGCAGACCAGCAATCGAAAACCTTGGCAAAGCACTTCACGACCACCAGGTTTCACGCCGACTACTGTGCCGGGACAGCCACGATTCCAACCGGTGTCTCCACCGGTAGCTGCTCAACCGGTGTCCACGGTCCCCCCTATCCGGAAACTGACAATGGCCGAGAAGCAGGAAAGGGATGCAAAGGGTTTATGCTACAAGTGCGATGGGAAATGGTTCAAGGGACACAGGTGTAATAACACCTTGCTGATGTTTATGAATGATGATGATGCTGGTCCGATAGGACCGGACGAGGAGACGGAACCACCTGTGGATGATGAAGTAGTAGGGGCCGACATTTACTCACTGAACAGTTTAGCAAGGACGTCGACACCCAGATCTTTGCGGTTGACGGGAGCAGTGAACGGAGTTTCTGTGGTGGTGTTGATCGACGGCGGGTCAACCCATAATTTTATACACCCCAGTTTGGTAGAGAAGATGAAGTTGGAGGTGGAGACTGTAGAGACCTTCAAGGTTTATGTGGGTAATGGAGCTACTTTGCAGTGCTCTCAGTGCTGCCGGGGTGTGCCATTAACGCTACAAAAGCAGGTATTCGGGGTTGATTCGTATGTCCTGCCAATACATGGTCCTGAAATAGTGCTGGGAGTGCACTGGCTTCAACTCTTGGGAAAGGTAACACATGATTACGCCGCTTTGACCATGGAGTTTGTATTTGAGGGTCGAAAAGTGAAGCTTCGAGGTGATGCCATTACAGCAAGCAGTATCACTCTTAATAGCTTAGAAGCATTATGTGGTAAGGGGCAGGTTGAGGAGGTTTTTGAAGTATTATTTCTGACGCAAGAGCACCAGCTAGATTTATCTGGCGCCATGGAAGTACCCTCCGAAGTGCTGCTCGAAGTGGGCAAGTTGCTTCAAAAATATTCAAGTGTATTTGGGGATCCCAAGGGCTTACCGCCGAGAAGATTTTATGACCATCGACTATTCTTAAACCCCGAAACAAAGCCGGTGAATGTGAAGCCCTATAGATATCCGCATTACCAGAAGGCAGAAATTGAGCGCTTGGTGCGCGAGATGCTTGAGCAGGGAATTATCAGATCCAGCAGGAGTCCTTTTTCTTCACCTGTCTTGTTGGTGAAAAAGAAGGACGGGACGTTCCGATTCTGTGTTGACTACCGTGCCTTGAATGTGGTAACAGTACCAGATCATTTCCCCATCCCCACAGCAGATGAGTTGTTTGACGAATTGGGGTTGGCCAAGGTATTTTCGAAGCTAGATTTGCGTTCCGGATATCATCAAATTCGTATGCATGGACAGGATGTGTACAAGACAGCTTTTTGGACACATGATGGGCACTTCGAGTTCTTGGTCATGCCTTTTGGATTGACTAATGCCCCTTCGACATTCCAGGCATGCATGAATAAATTATTTGAACCTTTTCTGCGCAAATTTATCATTGTATTTTTCGATGATATTTTAGTGTATAGTGAGACACTTGACTTACATGTACAACATCTAGAGGTAGCACTAGACTTGTTGAAGTCTAATCAATTTTTTGTCAAGATGTCGAAGTGTGCTTTTTGCAGGACCTCGATTGATTATCTGGGTCATATTGTGACTGAGGGTTCTCTGAGGGTGGATCCAGAAAAGGTGCAGGCAATGTTGTCCTGGCCATTGCCGAAAAGTGTTAAGCGACTCAGAGGGTTTCTGGGACTCACCGGATATTATCGGAGGTTTTTAAAAGGGTATGCTTTTATTGCGGCACCATTGACTGATATGTTGAAGACAAATGGGTTTCGATGGACTCCTGAGGCCGAGGGCGCGTTTAGCCAATTGAAACAGGCTATGACTTCTGCGCCCGTTTTGAGCTTACCTGATTTTTCTCAACCTTTTATTGTTGAAACTGATGCGTCCAATGTGGGGATAGGTGCAGTATTGGTACAAGACAAGCACCCAATTGCTTTTTTCAGTAAGAAGTTGGGGGTCCGAAGGCAATTTGCATTGGCTTATCATAGGGAATTGTACGCACTGGTTGAGGCAGTGCATAAATGGCGTCAGTATCTTTTGGGGCAGGAATTTATCATCAGGACAGACCAGTGTAGTCTCACTGAGCTTTTTCATCAGGTAATCCAGACACCAGAGCAGCAATTCTATGTTCGCAAGTTATTGGGGTTTCGGTTTCGAGTAGAGTAGAGTACAAACCAGGAGTAGCTAATCGGGTCGCCGATGCACTGAGTCGCCGGGATGAAGTCGATGAGTCTCCGCATTTGTTCCCTATTTTGTGTCAGCCGCCACAAGTTTTTCTGACAGCTTTGTTGGAGGAGAATCGAACCTTGGCCGATTTGATTGAGATGCATAAAGCTGCTATTGAGGGTCGACTAGCAGCTCCTTTTACAGCTCATCGTGGATTGATTTATTATCACCAGAGGTTGTGTTTAAGCGCACAGTCTTCACTGAAGGAAGATTTGCTTCGGGAATGTCACTCAGCGCCATCCGCCGGTCACCCAGGGATAGAACGCACTTTTCGGCGCCTCGCTTCATCCTTTTACTGGCCGAACATGAGAGATGATGTGCGTAAGTTCGTTGCTTCCTGTCAGATTTGTCAGACTACTAAGTACAGTACGCAACCTCCAGCTGGGTTATTACAACCATTGCCGATTCCCCTGATGGTTTGGGACCAGATTTCGATGGACTTCATTGTAGGTCTCCCTCCTTCACGTGGTTACACAGCTTTGTTAGTGGTGGTTGATAGACTCACCAAGTATGCTCACTTGGGACCGTTACCGCCAGCTTTTGATGCCCCCCGAGTAGCAGCTTTGTTTATTGACATGGTGGTCAAATTACATGGGTTCCCTAAGGCGATTATTACTGACCGTGATACCATTTTTCTGAGTAATGTAATGGACAGAGATGATGAAAAGCAGTGGTACCACCTTGCAGCGTAGTACTGCTTACCATCCCCAGACTGACGGACAAACGGAGGTCATGAATCGTTGTGTTGAGCAGTACCTTAGAGCGTATACCCATGACCGTCCACATCGTTGGGTTACTTTTCTGCCATGGGCTGAGTATGCTCTGAATACTTCGTACCATTAAGCACTGAAAATGTCCCCTTTTCAGGCTCTCTATGGACAACCACCGCCTGATGTGTTACCATACCGGCCGGGTGATAGCCGTGTTGCTTCTGTTGATGTTCTTTTGCGGGATCGAGATGCTCTTTTACGACAGCTTCGCCATAATTTATCCGTCGCACAGACTCGGATGCGGGAAGTTGCTAATCGGAAGAGGCGAGATGAGCAGTTTCAGGTTGGCAATAAGGTGCTCTTGAAATTACAACCTTATCGACAAGTCTCTGTGAGCAGACCGCGATCATTTAAGCTGGCTCCCCGATTTTACGGGCCTTTTGTGATTACTGAATGCATGGGACCGGTCGCTTACAGGCTGCAACTTCCAGCTTCTGCCAAGATCCACGATGTTTTTTATGTTTCCCTTTTGCGTAGATTTGTTGTTGGTGGTACGGTAGCTCCTCCCCTCCCATGGCCAAAAGATTTTGTTGATCACATGCCCATGGTGAATCCGAAGCTGGCTATTCGGGTTCGGACAGTGTTGCAGGGTGGTATTCCTGAAGAGCAATGGCTTGTCATTTGGGAGGATGGTTCTGAAGAGAACGCGACTTGGGAACCGGTGGCGCTTCTTCGCAAGCAGTTTCCTGAACTCCGCCTTGAGGTCAAGGCGATTGTTAATGGGGAAGTAATTGATACAAGTGTGGTTGAGGATGATGGCCCGAGACGCAGTGCTCGAGCGAAGAGGCCTTCCACACGATTGGTGGATCACGTCAGTGGCTAAAGAAGACATCAGTTTACACTTTCCATTTATTTATTCCATTTGGCATTTTGATGACTTTGTTAATTGCGGCTATTTTTGGTCGTTTGACTTATTATTTTCGGTCAGCCCTATTTAAGGGTTTAAACCCTGTTTTGGGATTATTATGCGAATTAATAAAAAAACTCAACTTCTCGTTGAAACTCTGAACCTAACTCTCCCTCGACGGCCGCGCCCCTAGCTGTCATTCTTCTTCTATGGAGTGTGCAACAACTCGAATCGTTGCTTATCCAATACTAAATTGTATCAGTCCGGATAGTGGAATTGGGGTGCAAGCAGCGAACAACCCTTGGGTTTGAGGAATGTTTTTTCTTGCTTTTCTTGCCCTTCTCCCTCTACTCTCCGTTTTGGTTCAAAAGGGGAAACTAATTTTTTAAATACCATCAGTAGAAAAGCGTCTTCCGCGGAGAACGATTAGCGCAGTTAGTGTTCAGTCTACCGTTCTTCCAGAAATAGGGTCTCTCCACTTTTGTAGTCTGTAATCGAAGAGTCTGGGCCGCTCCCCATTGGTAAGGGGAGGTCGAATTCCAAACCCTTTCTCTCGAGCGGGAGAAATCCAACAAAAATCCGTTGACATTATCTGCCCTAAAATATATTCAAAAGCATCCAGGTATAGGAAAATCCGAACAATGGAGCCTACCGATAAGGAGGAAGATGAAGAGGAGGAGTTCGAGTTCTCAAGAAATTATTTTCTTGCTAAAGAGTCGAAAACGTCTGGCAAAAAATCCGCCTGTAAAGTTTCCGACATCGACCTCGTTGACGAACAGGTTCTAATTTTCTGTTCCCTACAATTCATACGGAGTGCTTCTAATTTCGTCTCTACTTGGGTGCCACTAATTTTCATGGGGAATAAAGTACTCCTTCTATTCCTTGAATGAGTTTCATGTTTTGACCTTTTTTCGTGGTCAAATTACTTCAATTTTGATCTCTCTTTTTTAATGATAAGTGATTTGTTGTTGTAAAGTTTTAAAAATAATTATAGATAGTTTCTTAATATTCTTACGAAGATTGAAATTTATAATATAAAACACAGTAAATACATAATATTTAATAATTTATTTGGTTGACTTTTGAAAAGTAATGACACACATTTAAGGATGTATGGAGGAATCCTTAAGCATTAGTGTTCGGGTAATAGCATTGTTAGAGGATAATGAGAGGATTAAAATGCATTAGGAAATTACTGTCAGTTTGGTGCATATATTTGAATGAAAAATTGATACTCATTTAGATACGGAGGGGGTACACATTTCTTGATTTCTGATTAAATGTTCGTGTTAATATGAAATGCAGGAGCTCAGAGAGGCAATGTCAAAGCTCGAGCCTAAGCACCAGAAAGAAACTGCTGCTTTAATGAATAGTTACAAAAGTTTGTACTCTGAGTGGGTTTTTGAGTTAAGGTATGTTCATTTGATGCAAGTCCATTAAAGTAGTAAACTTTGAGTTTTCTAAATCATTTTTCTTCTTCAGTATGCATAAAACTCTAATTGGGATAGCAAATTAATTTATGTGAAACATTCTTTTGGAAAACTGTCAATCTGACTATAGAATGTCAAATTCGTCTCTTTTTATTGGATGGGAAAGAGGCAGTATGATTTTGACAAATTTATAGTTTTTAGTGTTGTTGCGGACATGTATTATCCCATTTGTGTGTTGTTGGAGCTGTTGAATTCTTGTTTTAATGTTTTGGGAACTGTGTCAGGTGTGGTTTTGGTCTTTTGATGTATGGATTTGGATCCAAGAAGGTTTTGATTGAAGATTTTGCTTCAACAGCCCTGACTGAGTACAGCGTTGTTGTAGTCAATGGCTATCTTCAGTCTATCAATCTTAAACAGGTATTTTATTCATGTATACAAATGCAGAATTACTTAGATTTTCGTATGGTTCAAAAGGTTACGGTACAGGGCATGTAATGAGTTTTAGTTAAATTCCTCATTCATGTCAACGAGGAAGGTTAGTTTGGTCCATCAACTTTAGTGTGGTGAGCAATTCGGTTCGTTGGATATTCTTAGGATTCATGTTTATTGAAATCTGAAGTTTATGATAACCTTTGGCATAGTGAAAAAGGGTGAAAAAATTGGAATCTGTTTCAAGTACCTGATCAAGAAACTAAATTTGCGTGAACCTCAGCAATTATAAGGAGTATCTATTAAACTCTTTTAGTATTGCTTTATAGTTGGTGGAAACTGTTTTGGTCTCCCAATTCTGTTGTTACACTATTTCTGAAAGGCATACAGTTGTAAATGTTAAGTTGAGTCAGAACATTTATTCTATTGTGGATGAGTGTACTGCTGTTACTCTGCTGCCATGGCTGGTTTGTTGAAAAGTTAAGGATTCTTCTGCTAACCTTGCGGTTGCACCTTACCTAAACTGTATGCGGTAGATATCTAAACTCTATGCTTGAAGACAAATTAATGCCCCCAATGACACTAAATTAATGCATGATGTCAATATCCGTAAAACTAAGACTCGTATCCTGCCAATATAGATGGGTTGGTGTTGGGCTATCTAGGATGTATATTGTGCATGTATAATTTGCTTCAAGAGAACTTCATTGGATTTCTGCACTTCGATTATAGTGTTAGACCTTGATGCTCATTGAATATAAAATAGTTTATGTTTCATCAAGTTTGATGAGCAGGCATCATAAAAACAGTTATATAGACTTTAGAGATTTCGCCAAGTTCATGACTCATCTACATCTAGTGTTAAGAGTATTCAAACACTTGAGTTTTCAATGTTCACCTTAGACATTTGGTGGCCGTGGCCCTCGAGGTTGTAGCTTGGTAGTCGAAGTAAAAAGAGGAGATGTGATATAAATGTAACCTCATAACCGATTGATTCATGTGGACTACATTGGCTGTTTCTAATATATGTCAAAAATTAGTCCTCAAAGCATATGGCGCCCAGGCATCTGCATTGACCTTGCCTGTTGGTGTCACTGAGAGAATGAACATCAGCAATATTATCATGTCTCTAAATCAGTAGCATATGTGTTCTATATGTTTGTGCTAGCCGTATGAGGATCTGAATGCATAGAATGGCATGTGGGGTTATAACAACCCCACTATATTTTTCTGGGCTGTTTTCTCATATTTATTTCTTCATTCTCATAATCCTAGCCAGCCTAAATTAAAACTCCCTCCACTCATTATTTGTCATTTTTTGATCAAGTGGAATACCAAGATTTGCATTTATTGCAGGTTAGATTTCCAAATATGGCCTTTATTACTTTATTTTCTCTCTCATCATTTCTGATTTATAAGAAAAGAGAGAATGTGTCATTAAGCAGTCCGTATATGGAGCGCCTAGGCGCTCTTAGCAAGGAGCGCCTAGGTGACAATATTCATTTTATTACGTTATTTGTTCATTGTCTAAAATCAAATGTTCATTTTTATCATTGTTACTGAAAATCAACAATAACATTAAGAAAAATAAAATGAACATTTAGTTATAAAACATGAACAAAACAACGTAATAGAATGAATATGTAGCATTTATGCGCTCCTCGCTAGGAGCGCATGTGCGCTCCATATAATTTCTAGTCATTAAGAGGTGAAGGGTAAATTTGAAAAAGTTCGAAAGTAAAAGCAAAACTAACAGTTAATTTGGAACAATTTTTTGGTCAAACAGACAGTAAAAAAGGAATGGAGAGAGTAGATAATTATCTTCTATCTTGCTTAATGATGAATTAAATGTTAATGGCAGGTGGTCATAACCCTGGCCGAAATACTCTGGGATCAATTGAAAATGCAACGAAGGTCTTCTGGGAGCTTGCCTAAAGATCAACAACCGTTTAATTCTCGGTCCATGGACGACCTTCTTGCTTTTCTTGATGGGACACAAACCGAGGAAGATGAATGTTTTCTTTGTCTTGTCATTCATAATATTGATGGGCCTGGGTTACGAGACTCTGACACTCAACAACACCTTGCGAGAATTGCTGCTTGTTCTCATATTCGTGTGGTTGCCTCTATAGACCACGTGAATGCGCCTCTTTGTAAGTATAGTCTCAAAAATGCTTCAAGACAGACAATAATTTTGCCTTGCTACTTTTCGTTGCTCTCACAGTTATTATTCTCTTCATGTTATCTTATGGTAAGGACTATGAACACCACATATGAGTCCAGGGTTGCATCTAGTTTGCCTTTTAAAGTCTGGTCTTGAAATTTGTCCAAGGGTACCAGTCAAACGGGTTAGGGTTGGTCTTGAATTTCAAGCTAGTTTACGAGTCCATCGAGTATCTTTGTTGAATGCAGAGATATGAATGGCACTCAAACATCTATACAACTTGCCCAACTTGAAAAAAAAAATTAAAAAATTAAGATGGACACTTTCTCCATTCCATTGTCCTGATGGAATATTTATCATAATATTGTAATTGATTGTAGTGTGGGATAAAAAGATGGTTCACACACAGTTCAACTGGTTGTGGCATCATGTCCCAACGTTTGCACCGTACAAGGTTGAAGGAGTTTTCTTTCCCCTCATTCTCGCTCATGGCGGCACAACCCAAAGCGTCAAGACAGCCTCAATCGTCTTACAAAGTTTAACTCCCAATGCACAGAGTGTGTTCAAAGTTCTTGCAGAACATCAGCTAGCCCATCCCGATGAAGAAGGCGAGTGGCTATATCTGATTTAGATTTAGAGGCTACTCCTCCCTTTTCATGCTTTTGATTCCCTAAATTTTTAATCTCATGTTGCTTCTGCAGGAATGGCGATTGATATTTTATACACAAGCTGTCGAGAGCGGTTTCTGGTTAGTAGCCAGGTTACCCTGAATTCCCATTTGACAGAATTCAAAGATCATGAACTGGTGAAGCTCAGGAGGCATTCTGACGGCCAAGATTGCTTGTACATCCCCCTCTCAAAAGAAGCGCTTGAAAAACTGGTAGTAGAGATCAATCAATAGAAGAACCATTCATACCGCGTACTGCATCCGTGGCTCATATTCCTCGCGTTGGTCAACGGGTAGCTGAATCTAGTGGCTCCTTTTGTGTGCAAGTCAACCAAACCATGCTCGGTTTCCTATCCCAGCTATCTAAACAGACTAGTTTTGTGGAAACGGGATCCTCTGTCCCAAATTCTGTCCCAAACCCTGTCTCACCACTCACACTGTGGTGGAACCCACTAATGATAAGGTCCAGTGAGACAGAATTTGGGACAGGGTTGGGGACAGAGGATCTCAACTCAGTTTTGTCTGTAAACCACCAAACGTTGTTTGTGAGTTATACTTATAAATTAAAGTTTTTTATGGGTTGAGTGTTGAAGAAACCACCGAGGGTGTGTTCCCACACTTGATTTTCATGATTTTGGACACTGGTTTTTAAAATCGTGTTCACCTCTTATTTTTCCTTTATTTTTTCTTACACACCTATTATTTTATCATTATCCCTACATTTGAATACCTATTTACCTAAAAAATTTAAAACTTATTACCCTTACATTTGAATACCTATTTACCTAAAAATTTTAAAACTTATAAATTAATATCACATCCACTGTCACATCACCCCATTAACTCACTGCTCTCTTCACGCCTACCATCTTTCTTTTTCCTCTATTCTTTCTTCTCTCTAAACTCTCTCCCATCTTAGTTCTCCGACCTACAGTACGTCGCGGCGTTCCTCCACCACACCAAAATCAATGCCACTAACGACTACTCCATCACTTCGGGTTCTGATCTTTTCATTGTAGTAGGTGTCGATGAAGATGTGGAGAGGGACGGGAGGTGGCTGAATGTGGGTTTTATCGTGAGGTTGAAATTGGGTGGTCGGTTGTTGGGTTTTTTGGGGTTGTGCAAAATCAGAATTGAAGAGATAAATGGCGTCGCTCCAGCGGAGCCGGATCTGGTGTATCTAAGGGATTTTCCCTTCCTGTCTTTCCCCAAAGGGAGGTAACAGGCGGCGAGTGAGACGCCGGAGAGACGGAGGGCGGTGATGGCTTGGCCCTCGTATTGGACGTCGGCATATTGACAAGGGGTAGGGAGCGAACTGTTCCAGAGGAGGGTGCGGCTGGCGACGGTAGTATCTGCCGTTGCAGGTTCTTGTCCTTCCGCTGAGACAACCCTCTTTTCTCTCTCTCTCTCTCTCTCTCTCTCTAAGTTGCCAAACAAACCCAGATAGCTGTTGGTGGTCACCTTTCACGGTGGTGGATAGTGGTGCAAGATAGGTCTGGGTACCATTGGAAGCGGAAGTCCGACGGTCTGGGTACAGGGAAGGTCTGTGTGGTTGGAAGCAGAAGAGAGGCGAACTGGTTGGAAACGTTAATGGCTTGGCCCTCGTTTAGGGAAAACTAGCTTGTCGGGGCTAGGTGCAAATGTCTGGCCCAGCAGGTGTCATATTGGGGGTACTATCGGAATATTACAAGGGTATATTAGGGACATCAAATTAAACATAAACATTAAAAAAAATCATCACTTTTTCAAAAATCAAAATTTTCCAAAATCGACAAAAAAAACCTATCGTTCAAACACACCCCAAATGTCGTGAGTAGGGGTGGCAATTTCTCAAAATCCGATTCGAACCCGATGATGTTCCGTCCCGAAAAACACGATTTTCTTATAATTTTTAAGACCTGATCGATTTAGGGGCGGGCTCGGGTTTAGGTTTCACCCTGCCTTTAACCCGTCTCGCCCCGCCCCGACTAATATTATATTTATTTTTTAAAAAAATATGTACATAATATATATTGAAAATGAATATTTTTATACTTTGAGTGCTTAAATTGAGTTATAATTATATCAGAAATTAAAAAGAGTTAATTTTAAATTTAAATTATAAAAAAATTAAAATTTTATGAATGTGGACGGGGCGGATCGGTCCGGGTCTTTGTAATTACGCGGCGGGGCGAATTCGGGGCAGAGAGTGAGAAAGTCGGATCGAGTTCGATTTTGAAGATATCTGCTCCGTTCCCACCCCTAGTTGTAAGTATTGACCAATTCCCGCGAAAAATGACTTTTGGTTTGATGGAGCAAAGGCCCGTCCTGAGGCATGATCGAAGTGGTCGACCGTCCAGGCCCCTAAAATAATGGGGTCTTAATATTAATAAACTCAAATTACTTTTTATGTAATCATTTAATTATAATTTTATTTAATTAAATTTATAATATAAAAATAAAAAAGATATTGATATATTAAAAAAAATATCTTGTTTTAAAAAAATATATATTTTTGTAGGTGTTTAAAAGTAAGTGTTTATTTTTATGGAACAAAAAGAAAGAGTATAAATCATAAATTGAATTCATAATCAATTTTCATTTTTATCCACACATTTGTTAAATCAACTAATTTAATAAATATTTATGCAATTCCAACTAAATATTTATTTTAAAACGAAAAAATATATAATTTTTCATGTGAATTATAAACGTTTAATTTAATAAATATTAATAATTCATTCGTCTAAATTTTAATTTAATATATATTAATACTCCATCTGTTTCAATTTTAATTTAACATCTATTTATACTCCCTCTGTCACATTTATTTTTTCTTCATTATCTTTCACTGATATTAAGCATATAGCTTAACATATTTATACCATTAAAATCTTCAACTAAAATTAATTTAAAATGAAAAAATAATTTTTGAATTATCAAAATTTGAAGTAGATAAAATTTAATGAAATCAAAAAATAATAATCTTTTATACATAAGGGGCCTAAATTTAAAAATTAGCACCGGGCCTCCTAAATTCTTGGAATGGCCTGGCAGCATAATAGCATTTTCTGCAAATGTTTGTAAGAACATATACCACAATTACCTTTAGTGACAACGGAAACACAACGAGCGACAAACGACAACAATAATTTAATTTCACTAGAATATTCATTTTGAGATATAATATTTCATCTCTATTATATCCAACAAAGAACTAAGCTTTCATTTTCAGTGATATTATATAATATTTTGTGATAAAGTGAAAAAGTATGAAAAAAATAGAAAAAAAATGATAAAATTCTTAAAAAAGTAAAAAATTGTATCACTTTAAATAAGTGATCCAAACCTAAATAAATTCATTTCTTTTATCAGCCAAAAATTTTTAACAAAGGAAGATACAATAAATGGTGTACCGAGCATAAAATTTTGGCAGAATATTCTTCTCCATACATTGTCGCTGCGCATGATTCGGCATCATGATCCCATTCCATCCGGCTGGGTTGTCTCTCCTCAGGTCATCCACATTGGTCGTCTCCTTCTAATTCTTTTAGATTGTGTTACATCAACTTTTCACTATCTCAGACTCTCCTTTAGACTCTTCAAAAAAACAACCTCATTCGTCATACTTTTTCAGACTTCGTCACATCAGCTTTCCATTAACTTTTATTTAATCAACTTTATTTTCATTAATTCAATTATTTAATATTTAATTATATGATTTTCGATCTATATTTATATATAATTATTTATTTAAAAATATATATAAGGGATTAGCTAATATCCCCACTAGTTGTAGGAGATTAGCAATGTCCCCATTTTTTCTTTCCCAAAATGCCCTCACTTTTTAATTTTTAATATTTACTTGGAGGGGTATTAA
>JAOWAN010000005.1:10344010-10358593 GCA_028566635.1 Lobelia cardinalis | reverse complement strand
ATTGTTTAATGTTCAATTTGAACGATCACCCAATTCAATTATATACCATCATTATTCATATATTTTTATGCATTATTTATTATTATACATTAAGATGTTCATTGTTGCTAATAATAATCTGATCGACAAATGTTTTGATTCAGCAATCACGAATTCAATTAATGTTCATTTATTTTTATGCATTATTCAGTACTATATATTAAAATGTTCATATTGTTATTTAAGTATTCATTATGTAAATAATTTCGATTAAGAATCAAGGTTCATAAATTTTTATTTTGGCTCTTACCTTTACTCTTGCATTGGTAGCATATGCACCGTTGAAACGCATTTTATATATATTAGGGGGGAATGATTCCTACCAATTTTTCCACCTTCATTTTTTAATTTTAATTTTTTTTCTTTCATTGATCTTATATTGTTTTTTTATCTAATTTTTTTTATTTTAATTATTATAATTTTTTTAAAAATAAATTAAAAAATCACGCAGCTAAAAACACCCCATGTAAAATTGTCTTCTTATTGTCATGTGTAGAAAAAGTAATGAAAATTTAGTGATCAATTAATATTATATCAATCAAAATCGTTTCATGTATTATTAAAACTGTAAACATATACACATCTTGCAGATTCATTTTCGGTATTCTACACTATACTGATCGGTTCAGCCAGAAGAACAATATTGAAATAAATTAAAATTTGGTAGTCTTTGTGATTTAGCTTTTTTTTTTTTTTTAATAATTACTACAATGTTAAGGAAAATGATATTAAAAAAACAATGATAGACTTATTTTACCACTATATCTCATAGTCATAATTAATAAATATATGTCAGTAGATTGCTAATCTATAATATAAATTAGAGCAAAACATATTATTCACTAATAAAATAGTAGAAACAATAATAAATTGGATGGTTAGATGAGAAGACATTCTTCACACACATTTTTCGCACACTCTTCTCACTCACAACATAACACACAACTTCACACACTCTTCGCACGTTCTCTCTCGCACGCACACACCCTTAGTAGATTTTCTATCATCCACAACGCACAGCTCCAAACACTTTTTCACTAAAGTTACTAACTTTTAATTCATTATATTTTATGTATTAGTAATATTTTTTAATATAAATATAGTATTATTTAAATTTATTTAATTAAGTTACTACCTTTTAAATTACTTTTATACTACATGCTCTCAAAGAAAAATATGTTTTAATTTTTTTATAAATAATATATTATTTAAAAAATTTTAATTAATTAAATTTTCTATCTTTATGGACTTTGAACATATACATTTTATAGTCTAGTCTATAGTATAATTAGGGGAGTGTTTCTACGGTAATTTTAAGGAAGCCGTCTCAATCATTCCTTTTAAAATGATTGATTACAAAAGCTGTAATCACAAAACTTTCAGAGGAGAGTGTTTTTTATTTTCTTTTTCCTAAAAAATTAAAATTTATTTTATCAGTTTTATTTTTAAGTTATCTTTTCATTTTTTTGATTTAAACACTAATTAAATAATGTTAATGCATCAAAAATAAATAAAAATTTCATGTTGACTTATATTTTAAAATGTGATTTAACCACTAATCCAAATTAAATTTATAAAAAATTAAGATAAAAATTAAATTATATTTTTAAAATTTTAAATTATAAAATAAATTAGTTTTTTTCTTCAAATGTTATGAAGGGTCAGATCACGAATTCAACTTTTTTCTATAGCATAATATCACTTATATCATAAATATCACATATATCTTCAATATCACCATCAAATATCATTCAATATCATATATCAATATCAAATACTTTTCATCTATGATTTTTATAACTATACACTCTCACAAATCAATTTAAATATTTCACATCACTTTCTTTCTCTTCTCTTCTCAAATTCAAAATTTCACATCACACTCTTTTATCACATTACATTCAAATCTTTCAAATTATGGGGCCAAATTTTGTGTATTAATTTATAAACACAGACACATCATCTTATATTCATATTGTAAATAATATCATATTAATCAATATTACAATATATACTATATAGTACTCGTGATCGACCCAAACTTACACCCGTGGCAATATACTCCCCCCGTTCCATAATATTAGTCCTTTTAGAAGTTAAAATTTATTTCAAAATAGTTGTCCTTTTAGGATTTTTAGGAAGCTTTTACATCTATTTTCCAAAATTATCCTTCTACTTTTCCAACTATCAATAACTATTAATTATACTTTATCTCTTTTTTTCATTAATAAAGTAGAGTACTTAATGAGGGTAATTTTATTCATATAAATTATTTTTTAATATATGTACATAAGTCTAAAAGTACTAGTATTATGCACGGAGGGAGTAATATATAATGAACAGGAAGGCCAAATAGCAAGATCACAAGGATTGTGTGCGCGCGCGCGTATAGAAAGAGGGAAGAATATGATTTTTCACAAATTGACGGCATGATTTGGGGGAAAGAAGAAATGTGGAATGTTAAGTCAAAGCGGTATGGTTGGAAGGAGACCTGGGAAAATGGTGTCTCCATAGTGGGCTCGCTTGCGCTCATGGTGGCCCAAGCCCACAAAGCATTTATTAGCTGACCGCAGCTAACACATTCATTTTGCTTAAATTACTCTCATTAAAATTAATACACACTAAAAACAGGTGATTTTATATAATCCCATCTTAATCCACATTGCCGAGCCTATACTATACCCACAATATTGTTTTGAAATAGCACCATAAATAAATTCAACAGTTGTGGGCATATGAATATGAGAGTTGAAACCACTCCTCCTTAACTCGAGTCAAATCGAGCAATGAGATCGAGTTGACTCGTCATTAGGCTTGGATTTTCAAGTTGATATGACATGATATTTGATTTCAAAATTTTTATCAGTTTCATCATTTTCACTGAATCTCTCTCCCACTTTTTACTTTAATTATTATAAAATATCATATCACTAAAAATTGACCTGCTGACCCATTAACAATCATTTTTTTTCTTCTTTTGGAGTTAGGAGATTAACTCGGATTTAAAATTTGAAAAAAACAAAAAACAAAAATTACCCTTTAAGAATAGCAAAACACTATGTAAGGAACGTCAGGACTGCATATGGTTTGACTAGTTCCATTTGTCCAACAAATGAAAGAGTTTTGTTAATTTGAAGTAAGGTGTGCTACCACGTTAAGTTAAGGTGCACCACTCCAAAAAAAAAAATTTAATAAAGAAAAGAAAAACGTTTCAAAACCCTACACTAAAACAAAATTCGGTGTTTATATTCTATAGAGCTATTCAAAGATTGGCCGACTCAGGTCGGCTTTTGATTACATATTTTGCTCAGTTTTACTCCTTATTATAAGGTACGTAGTAGTATTAAACAAATAAACATGTTATCCTACTAGATAGGATCTACTTTTATTATTTTCTAATTCTTCTTCACTTGGAATCCAATCATGCCAAATTTGCTCTTGATTTATGGTTCCTTGGCTATAATGTCGTGTTATGTTTTATTGCTATCTTAAGTAATAAATGTATGGGTTAACGGCATTTTAGACCTTAATGTTTGACCACTTTGGCATTTTGGGCCCCCAGGTTCTAAAGTTGGTGATTTGGACCCTGATGTTGCAAAATTGCAGCAAATCAGACCTTTTTGTACGAAAAACGTTCAAAAATGACGGAACCCGGGGGCCCAAAATGCCAAAGTGGTCAAATATTGAGGGCCCAAAATGCCAAAATTGTCAAACATTAGGGTCTAGTTTACTGCAAAAAGGCTTTGTTTGCTGCAATTTTACAACATCATGACCCAAATCACCAACTTTGGAACCTGGGGGTCTAAAATGCCAAAGTGATCAAACATTGAGGTCTAAAATACCGTTATCCCTAAATGTATACATTATAAAATATTACTTTTTAGATAAATAAAATATTTGGTTTGTAATTTTAGTGATAAGAGTAGTTTTAGTGATGTAAAAGTTAAGTTAAAATAAGAATAAATAGCTCGGTACCTTGGATCAAGCATTAATCAAGATAGAAAGACCGAAGATGATGTCAGTCATGAAATAAAATCAAGTTGAATGAAATAAAAAAGTGTATCTTCAGTGTTATATGATCGACACATATTATTAAAGTTAAAGAAAATATGACACTTGTTAAACTTGCGCTATTATACATAGTTGGTTGTTGAGTTATTAAGAAAAAACATGCTAACAAGATAATTGTACGTGAAAACTCGAATATTTAGATGAATGTGCACTAAAATTGAAAAAGATGGATTATGTAAAAATCAAATTTGAAAAAAAATGTAAAATTATCTGGCAAAATTTGATGAGAGCCTAGGCTCTCGATTTTTTTAGCAACGCCCAATGCACATATATGTTATAAATTATGCATATATACGTGTTATAAAATGCACATATTAATTATGAACAAATATGTTCATAATTAATATGTGCATTTTATAACATATATATGTGTATAATTTATAATATATATGTACATTGGACGCTTCTAATAAAACCTAGCGCCTAAGCGCTCATCAGCTGAAATTACCTCGTATAATGGAGAATGTGAGCAGAATTGCCAAAAATGTGTAAATTGGACCCATTTGTACTCCGATTAAAAAGTGGGCCGATATTTGTTTTAATTAAGATAGGGATAGGACATGCCAAAATTAACATGAATACGAAAAAAAAAAAGGAAAGATATTTGATAACTTGTCACTAAATAGCGTGAAATGATTAAAAAAAAAACCATGTAACGATCCCCAAGTGACTACGCGTTATTGTCATTGTTTGTTAGGATCAGATCACGAAGCTAACATTACTACATATCATCTATATTACGAACACCATTAATATCACTAATATCATCAATATCACACTCAAATATCATCCAATATCATATATCAATATCAAACACTTTCTATCTATTACCCCTATACCTACACACTCTCACAAATTAATTCAAACCTTTCACATCACATTCTCTTTCCTCACATTACATTAAAACTTTCACATCATGAGGGTAATTTGATCTTTTAATTCATAAACTCATATCACTCATATCATTTCATACTTATATTGTAGACAGTACCATATCACTTTATATTAACATATGTAATTTTCGTGATTGGACCCTTATTGTTTTGGAAGATACATAAAATGTATAATACTAGAAAATATTCGTGTTCAATGACACGATGTCAATAAAAATGGTTTATTGCATTTTAGGTTTCAATATTTGCTCAAAATTGTAATTTAGACCCCAAATTCTAAATTTTGCAATTTAGATTCTGATATTACACTTTTGTTGCAATTCAAGTTCTTTTCAACGAAATCCGACTATTTCTAATGGGAGTCGTCCATATGCACATCACACGAGAATTTTAAGGCTAAATTAGTCATTACCCATTTGCCATGAAACTGAGGATATAGCAAAAGTAAAGAGTGGAAAAGGGACCGGAATCAAGAAAAAGGGAGACAGCTAATAAAGGAAGACTTTTTGACGCCGAAATCAGGGAAGCGGTGTAGTCTGGCAATGTTAGCATATGACATTTTAAACAATACTCGTCGCATTTTTTTTTTTATTATTATCAAATTTTCAAATACGAGTATTAAATAAATAATCGAAATGAATAAAAATATACGAGCTTGTCAATTGGGAGGTTTTGAATTTTTAAGTTTCAAAAAACTTTTTTTTTAAATTTACGTGAAATGTTTCACAAATCATGATTTTTCAAAAAATTATATAATAATTTTTTTTAATTTACGTAAAAGTTATTTTTTTTTCTCTCATTGCAAAATCTTAAAAATTATATAAAAAAAAATAAAATATACAAAATCACACACACAAAAAAAATCCATCCATTTAAACTATCCTGTATTACTCATACGAAACATTCAATTTGTATAATTAATGTAGACCTGTCAATTTGCTACCCATTAACCCATTTTAACCCGCTTTAACCTGCTAAACAGCTTAACCTGTTACAACCCATTTAATTAAAATTTTCAGTATCAGAATGTATAAAAAATATTTTTTTTGTGCAACAGAATATTCAAATGTTAATTCGAATTTAACTTAACTCATTTATTATACAATTGAGTTTATTATTAATTAAATGAGTTATAATAGGTTGAACCCATTACAACCTGTTAATTATTACTATTCAACCCATTACAATCCATTTAACCCAAATTGATAGGCTTAAATTAATGCTAAAAACTCAAGAGTCAATCAATAAAAGTACAAATAAAGAAAAAGTATTAATACACATTGATAATAATAAGAAAGTGACAATTATAGAAAATTTTAAAAATATAAAAAGTAATGTTCGCTTTGTTTTTTTTTAATCATTAAAAATTAATATTTTTTCTTTATAATATTTGTTATTATGAATAATTAAATAAAAACGGAGTAATTAAAAAGGGAAAGAGGGGGTAATAATTTGGTAGATAGAGTTGCGTCTTGACTCTTGAGTAACTTTCAGATTAACTACTACTACTTTTTTGAATTTCTAATAAAAATACGACAGTGTTAAAACTACAAAAATGTCTTCTCGGCTGAATCCAACGACACCAATGAAGTCAAAGATAAAAAATAGGAGGTCAAATTTTTTACTTCAAATGATATTTTATTTTTTAAACTTTTATTTTAGTTATTTAAAATATGAGCTTAAAATTTTCAACTTTAATTTCTAGTTAATTTAAAATATTTGTAATTTTTAAAAGTTAGGATATAAAATCGAACATCATTTGAGAAAAAAGATCTAAATTTAAAAATAAGACAAATAGCTAGGTCAGATATGCGATTTATAGCTATATGTGATGCTTTTTTTTTACTGTAGATGATATTTGAAATTGTGATATAAGAAGATATATGATATTAACAAAAAGACAAAAATATCCTTGATAAGACAACTGATAATTATTAATTTAATAGTAATTGATATATAGGATTTGATATGATGTGATGTGATGTGATGTAGATATAAATTTATCACAGTGGCAAAAGGAGGGCGGATAGGGCTCAGCGCGGTAGAGCCCTGGGCTTATTCGTTAGCTCTCCACCCTTGTGATGCATATCCTGCGATTTACCTCCTCCACGTTGGCTCAGGGCAGAATCGGTGGGGACTGCCGGAGTTGCAGTCTCAACCTTTTTTTAAAGAAGATAAATTAATAATAATGGGTGTATAGGATTTGATGTGATGTGATGTGATGTAAATATTAAAAGAATGAGTAGAGATATATAAATGAAAAGTAAAATGAAATATTAATAAAAATTAATGATAAATATTAAATGTATGATTGAGTAAGTTGATAAATCAATATCAAAAAATTCATAAAAGTCGGAAGAGTGACTTATTAGCCAAAAGTAAAAGAAAAGATTTTAACAACAAAAACAGCTTACTCCTAAAAGTTACAAACACACTCCTCCTTGCAGTCAGACCTCACATCAATCGTTTTTTTTTTAAGGAAAAAGGAGAAAAAGGAAAACTCGATCAGCTCTTTCTCCATCTACATTTACACCCCCTCCCCTTCTCTCTCCCTCTCTCTCTTCCCAAATTGAGGAATTGAATATTTTTGCTTCGAAACGCCGGGATCCGCGTTCTCTCTCTCTCTCTCTCTCTCTCTGAGTCTGCAACTAATCAATCCAATTCCGCCATTGCCGTTTACTTTCACCTTGCCTCGTCTCGTCTCCTGCCCTCTCTCTCTGTACGTCCTCCCTCTCTCTCTCTCTCTATATTCCCTCTTCCTTTTTCCAGTTTTCTTTAATGTATTATAATATCCCGCAAAGTTATCATTCTCTTGATTCGTTTCTCCTTTTTCCTACATTTTGCCAAAACCCACATTTACATGGTGTTTTTCATTTATATCAATTTCCCTCAAAAAGATTAATCTTTTTCTGCATTTGTTTTCCGATGATTTTGCAACTTGAGATTTGTGATGATGTAATGTGATTTATTATTGTTATCGAATTTGGTGTAGGATTATTTCTGTGTTCTAGCCTGAGGATTGAAATGGAGGAATAAAAATTAAACTTTTTTTTTTATTTTTTATATTGCTGGTGGTGGTGGGGAAGGGGAAGGGGGAAATGAACAGCAAGGGGGAGCATCAGACGGTCCCTCTATCGGTGTTACTGAAACGTGAATTGGCCAATGAGAAGACCACTACGGAGCGGCCCGACATTAATCACGGTCAGGCCAACCAGAGCAAGAAAGGTGAGGACTACACCTTGCTGAAGACCGAATGCCAGCGTGTCCTCGGCGATGGCGTCACCACCTTCTCCGTTTTTGGGGTAATCCCCTAATACCTATTCCTCATATTTTTTGCAGGCTTTAAATTGTTCAATGATATTGATGCGAATATGTCTGGATTATTGACAATCTAAGGTTATAAACTCTGATACGAATGACGATACAATCAAGATGATTTAGGCTAGGTGCGGGAGATTCATTTAGGATGGATGTTATTATGTCAGCAATGCTTGCTTGTAAAGAGCACAGCTTTATGTTTTTACAAAGAAGAATGATGGTTTTTCTGCGGATTTGTCTTTGGGGATAAAGTTATTGTGTTGGTTATAATGTTGATCTGCATTTTCTCTTGCTATGAATGAGCATGGTACTTCTATTCATTCATTAGGCATCTGGGTGTGTTCCATGTGAGAACATATAAAATAATCCTACATGGAGAAATAGGAGTTTTTGGACACTATCCCAAAGTATGCTCCATTCATTTTGGTGAATTAGGGTTGACTTGTATCTCAATTTTCTTTTTAAGCAACATTGGTTGACTTTATAGTTCTCTCTTGTTGCTTCTGTACATTATATTACTATTTTTCATTGCATTTTCATATTTACGCTTGAAAAAACCTGACTCTGCAGCTATTTGATGGACACAACGGTTCCGCAGCTGCTATATACACTAAGGAGAATCTCCTAAATAATGTTCTGTGTGCTATTCCACCAGATCTCAACAGAGATGAATGGGTTGCAGCACTGCCAAGAGCTTTGGTTGCGGGGTTTGTAAAAACAGATAAAGATTTTCAAGAGAAAGGTAAGATAAGATATACTATTAATTCCTTACGAACATTTCTTGCACTGCATTGCTACCTGATAGTCTGGAGTTCGATTAACAAGAGCTTTGGTTTCTAAGACTATGGAATAATCTTAAAATAGAACAAAATGGTTTTGGCTTAGAAGAGGTCGGACCGTTGGCATTTTCCGTAATGGCATAGTATGTGATGTTCTGCAATGGTTGATTGTTGTTTTCCTTACTCTCATTTCATTCCAACTTCTCTTTCTCGCACAATCTAATGTTCATGTTACATATTTTGTGGTGCCACATCAGCTCAAACTTCGGGAACAACCGTCACTTTTGTTATAATTGAAGGATTGATCGTAACTGTTGCATCAGTTGGTGATTCCCGCTGCATACTAGAATCTGCTGAAGGAGGAATATATTATCTCTCAGCGGATCACAGACTTGAATGCAATGAAGAAGAGTAAGTTAGCATATATTATCTGATACGTCAATCTAAAGTTGCTTTTGACATCAAATATTCTAATATTTATTTCTGGTAAATTACCTTCCATTTCTTTTCAGGAGGGAACGCATCACTGCAAGTGGAGGCGAGGTTGGTCGGCTTAACACTGGTGGTGGTACACAGGTAGCATCACAATTTCTTTCTCATTATGCATTTAATTGTTTAATATATGTGCATTTTCTCTCTATATATTTTAATGAGATTCCCACTGGTGTTGTGTTTGCTGTCTCAGTATATTTATTGTTGTTTGAAGTACACACATTTACCAGAGCTATTTTAGCAACCAGTTACATTTTCTTATGAATCCATGGAACAAACAAACCATCATATGGATCACTTGCTTATGGGATCGTGATGGGAGTCATGAGATTGAGTTACTAATTTTAGTTGCCAGAAGAAATGTGGTGTGATGCTGATGTTTTAGTACGTTTTAATTTGCTTTGCTTGCCATGACAAAACAGTTACAATTGTGCTGCTTTTGTAAGTGATTACTGTTAGTAAAGTATACTTACAAACTATCGTACCAGAAGCGATACTCCCTTAAATGTTTAAGTAGGATGAAACGCGAAGAAACAAGGTGGAGGACGCTGAAGCTTTCAGGCCTCACCTAGTCACTTCCTTTTTAAGATTTCATTTCCATAGAAGAAGTTATCTAAATGTGTCAATGCTTAACCTTGATACTAAATGTAGTTGAACTGCTCAGCTCCTCAGTTCTTCACGAAAGTTCATTATGTGTTCTGCAGCTTTTGTAATCTGACATGTGTCTATCCATCCAAGATAGTAGCTACTCCTTGTAACAGCAGACGACATTCCACCATTTAATGCTCCGTGTGTATGGCCTCTTCGATCCGTGTGCACTAGTTTTGAAAAGGGTCATTGCAATGACTCCTAGCAGAGATGAATTTCCCCTTTGAGAACCTAGTCTTGGTCCTGAACTTACTATATTGGAAACTGGATTGAAAGTGTTGCCTGGAGTTAAGAAGTGTGATTTTTATCTTTTGACCTGTTAACGTTCTATTTACAGAATACGAGGCACTTACTACAACTGACTTGGATGAAAAAGGCATTCCTTATTCATTGTGCTTAAGAGGGAAAAGTGGAGTCCACAATGTCATTTTTCACCCTTAGTCCCTTAGCTCAGTACAAAATAAGATTGAGATCTGGTTAGTCATTGAAAATGAGGTAGGATTGAAGCAGCTTGCATTTAGCATCTGTGTCACTAGCAGCATAGACAACTACATGAATCAGAAACAAGTAAATTGGAAAGGTGCCAACTGCCAACAAAGCTATCTAAGGTCATTCTCAGCTGTTATCGTTAACCAACATCTACTTTAATAAGATTAAGAGGTTTCTTCCCGGAGTAAATGGTAAAATTGGGATTTTATTACCTACTGTCCTTGAATTATTTTCATTTGTGGAGATGCAATACTGCCAATACCCCAGGCTACCCATGGTGAAGATTATTACACTAATAAAAGCCTCTACAGATGAAATAATTGAACTCTAAAGTTTAAGGTATAACCTCTAGAGTAACTTGTCATTGGTGGATGGAGAAATCATACATCATGGCATTCAACATACACTTCTTTTGTTGTTTGTTGCTATAGTCGTTGGTCATGGGGTGGGAAGGAGATGACATTTTTATGATCTTCTGATTAGTTGGTTAAAGATTGTTGATTATTGTGTAGCAACGGATAAATTTGGTTTTTACTCCGTTTGTTATTCATGGTAGATTGGTCCTTTGAGATGTTGGCCTGGTGGTTTGTGCCTTTCACGATCTATTGGGGATCTGGACGTTGGAGAGTACATTGTTCCTGTTCCTTATGTTAAGCAAGTGAAGGTATGTTACCAATTAAACTCTTGCAACTTGCTTCCTACAGAATAATTTTTTTTGGGATTGGCATAAGCTTATATGTTGAATGCTTTAGTTTATTAGTTTAATGATGTGTCACACTGCTGAGTTTTGCTCATGCTCTTGTCACGAGTCTTTGTTTTTTCAATGACTGGCAACTGCTTAACAAAGTGGCCCATTATGTTATACCCTGAAAATAGTGCATAGTTCGATATGCGAGTTGGATAATCTATGCTAAATGTTGTAATGTATCTGCAGCTGTCCTCAGCTGGTGGCAGGCTTGTTATCTCAAGTGATGGTGTTTGGGATGCTATAAGTGCAGAAGAAGCTCTAGAGTGTTCACGTGGAATGCCACCTGATGCTGCGGCTTCACAAATTGTTAAAGTATACTTATAACAATCTTTAAAATCATGTTTCTGGCCTTGTTGGAGTATGCAGCATTGCAGCCTCATCACTCTTTACTTCCTTTGCAGGAAGCTGTTGGGATGAAAGGACTTCGAGATGATACGACCTGCATTGTTGTTGATATACTACCCCCGGAGAAGACAAATCCTCCTGTGGCACCACCAAAGAAGTCTGGTAAGGGAGTGTTCAAGGCCATGTTTCGCAAAAAGAGTTCAGAGACATCTTCACAAGTTGATCCAGAATATAATGAGCCAGATGTGGTTGAGGAGCTCGTCGAAGAAGGCTCTGCTATGCTTTCAGAAAGGTTGGTACAGTTGGTACAAGTTATTATATTAGCAGAATGCAGGACTCTAATCACACAATGTCTATCTGAAATCTGATTAATTGGCTCATAGGGGTCTGCATGATTACTTCTATATCAGTTTATTAGTTCGTCTTAAGACAGACACTCTATATCAGATAAATAATAAAATATGAAATGGAAGAGAACGAAGAAAAACTAACAAACCTGGTTTTAACTATGTCTAGTTGTAGGATCACTTCCTATGGATACAGTGTATGCCGTTGTTTCTGCAGCCCATGTGTGTGTTGTGAACACAAATGTTTTGCAGGTCTAGCACGTGACATTTGACAAATCTTTGGTGGGTTGCAGGTTGGATACAAAATACCCACTTTGCAACATGTTCAAGTTGTTCATGTGCGCAGTTTGTCAAGTAGAGATGAAACCTGGAGAGGGTGTTTCTATACATGCAGATGCTTCAAATTCAAGAAAATTACGGCCCTGGGATGGTCCTTTTCTTTGCTCAAGCTGCCAAGAGAAGAAAGAGGCCATGGAAGGGAAAAGACCGTCTGGAGGTACCACAGCTCTCTTTTTGAGTAAATCGTAATTAGTTTTTCTTTTTACGTGCAGCATTAATCATTGGTTTTATAACTGTTGCCAGACAGTAGATATAGTAGTGGAAGTGAATAGCTGAGCTCTCCACATTACATACCTAACATCATGCAAGGGCTTACAAGTACTCCTGAGCTGATTTTAAATGAGAAGACGAAGGCTGCTGTGAAGATAAGTTTCCTTCTGTCTCCCTTGAGGGGTTTGGCTTTTGAGAATTTAAAACCATTCTTTTGACCAAGTTGGGCTGGCATGCGGGGAATCTTTCTCTCAAGGTGCTTCCTAGCTTCAAGTCAGGATATATAGATTAGAGCTCTGCATATTGTAGTAAAAAAGTATCTGTTCCTAACTCGTGTTGATATAACAAGGATGCCTTCGTCGTTCCGACTAGCACAATATTTGTATACTGGTCAAACCCCCTTCCATAGATCTAACAGAGTGAAATCAGTATTCATTGTAATATGGTTACATTAGGAAATGTGACACAAATTCGTTGAGGATAAATTTGCTATGAAAAATATTTGTGCTTATTCTGAATTGGAAAGGTCATGTAATGTTGATTCTTTCTACTAGTTGAAGCTAGACATGTATGTTGCAGAAAGAGATTGATCAGAGCTATTTTTCCTTTGTAGCTGTTTGATAATAATACCTAAAGTACAGGCATGCACACATATTTGTTATCCCCTGTTATGCACTAAAAATGCTTGTTAAATCTTAGTGCAGTGAGGGAAGTTCTTTCTGTCGTTTGATTTGTCAAGTGATAATTTTAAACCAATGATCTGGTGGGCCCGGTGCTAGCCTGTGCAAACACAGGCAATATGCTTGCTAGTTTGGTAAAGTGTACCATTTCCTACGGTGGCGAAGGAATAGAATATTGCTTCTGGACAGTTAAGTTATTGGTAATGTGCTGCCTCTAATCCTCCAGGCGTCGAGGTCTAGCTCGTTAAATTGAGCAACAAAGGAAGAGAGTGATTTGTAAAATTTGTTAGGGACGGATCAAAAATGCGATATCGTGATAGATCTTGATAGACGACACTGATCAAAATATGAGATGGAGTAGATTTTTTTTTTATTTTTGTAAAATGTCTATTTTACCCTTAACATTAATTTTTGCATAGTAAGCCGCGCAATCCTTTCCGAACTCATCATGCAGAACGTGCAGAAGCTGCCCCCTCCCCATCCCTCTTTATTCCTCCCCCATCACACATTCTCTTTCTCTCACCTCACCACACCCATCAAGAAAATGACAACGAAATTTCGGGAAAAAACAGAGAAATGAAACCCAGGAGAGAGAATAAACAGAAGAAGCTGAAATTTAATCCAGTTTTATATGCATAGAAGGGAGGGAAAGAGAACCAGATTCAAAGAGTAATGTCCATTAAAGTGAGTGACTCGCGGGTTTATTGATTATAACTCACTTAAACAGATTAATTTTAAAAACTTTATAGATTCACGGGTTTAATCCGGTCACAAATTGTCATCCCTACTGAGTGAGTAAGGGTGGGAAATGGGTTTAAAACAAATGGAAGTCGCAGGGGGTTTGTAACACCCCGCGAACCAATTAATAAAATAATATAAATATATATTATTATGTTATATGGTATTTACGAATTATGAGAATATTTGGTGTTGTGATATATGTTATATTTTGCTAATTAAAATAATCAGTTAAAAGAAATTATGTTATGGAATGAAACAATATTATGTAATTCAATAATAATGAAATGAATTGGGAAAATATATATGCATAAGAATATTACTAAATGAATAATGACATGTGGTTATCAGGAGGAAATTAGGAAATAAATCCAAAGGGGCATTTGGGATATTTCACGTATTGATGGAAATGATAACTATGGGTTAAAAACCTCTGGGAGTTTCTTT
>JAOWAN010000005.1:10316022-10329817 GCA_028566635.1 Lobelia cardinalis | reverse complement strand
AGAGAGAGATATATAGAGAGAGAGAGAGAGAGAGAGAGAGAGAGAGAGAGAGAGAGAGAGAGAGAGAGAGAGAGAGATAAACCTGTTTTTCTTTGATAGGGGAAGCCCCCTATTTTCTCATGTCAGTTTGGAGATAGCTCTCACTCTCGATAATTTGGGTGAGTAGGATGTTAGTTGGAATAAATAGTTTATCTTAAGGGGACACGTGTCGTATCGTAAATGGTTTGATTAAATTTGAACTTATCAATAATATAATATAATTATTTTATTATAATTAAATATTATAATTTATTTATATTATAATATAATACCAATATTTATTATAATAGAATATAATTATTTAACACAATTATAATTATAATTATTTATTATAATATAATAATATACAATTATTGAGTATAATTTAATTATTTATTATAATATTATATTAATATTATATAAATATTTATTGTATGAATTATAAATTACTATTATTTATATAATTATTTTTAAATTTATTATTGTTATTATTAAAATTTAATAAGGTTAGAATAGTCATTTAAATTCATTTCAATTAAATAATTTTAAAGGAATTGAACAATTCTCTCAATATCGAAAGGAATGAGCAGTTACTTAGTTATTGGGCATTCCAATGAAATTTATTTATATAAAAAAAGTTAATCATATATAATAAATATTTTGATCATTCCATCTCATCACTTTTCTCCGACCAAACGGACCTTAATTTTTATAAATTTATTCTTTTATTTCACTTAAGTGAAAAAAATAATCAACTCCAGAAGATAGCATTGGCCGTTGCTGGAAATCACCGATAAAGGTTAATTTGCTTAATGGACTTTAACCCAATGTCCTCCTTATAACCGGTCCGTATATGGAGTCGTACATTCGTTCGCGTCTATGTAACAATATTTATTTTATTACATTATTTATTTATTATTTAAAATTAAATATTTATTTTTATTATTGTTATTGAAAATCAATAATAACATTAAGAAAAATAAAATAAATATTTAATTATAAAATATAAATAAAATAACGTAATAGAATGAATACGAAGAGAACTTGCTGCGTATAATTTCTACCTTATAACAGAAACTCAAACTATATTCCAAACTTCTCCATAGATTTTGGGGCAAACTACTCCAACTCCCATAGAGAGACACGCCGGCGGCGATGGCCGTGACGGACTTATTTGTCGGCGAAATTGCCACCGAGCTTCTCAAAATGCTATTCACCATATCTAGGAAGGCCTGCATCTGCAAGCCTAGTGCCGAACAGCTGATCGCCTCCATCAACGAGCTCCTCCCCATCATCCAAGAGATTAAGTACTCCGGCGTCGAGCTGCCGGAAACCCGCCAGCGCCAGCTCGACTCTCTCTCCGAAGCCCTCCGCGACGGGCACGAGCTCGCCAGGAAAGTGCTGAGCTCCGGGCGGTGGAACGTGTACAAGAACTTACAGCTGGCGAGGAAGATGGAGAAATTGGAGAAGAAGGTGGGGAGGTTCATGGCGGGAACCATGCAGGCGCACGTGCTGGCTGACGTTCACCACATGCGGTTCGAGGCGGCTGAGCGGTTCGATCGGCTCGAGGGGTCTGCTCGGCGGCTTGAGCGGCGGCTTGGGTCGATGAAGATCGGTGGTGGCGTGGGAGGGGAGCATTGGTTGGAGGAGGGGGTGAAGAGGGCCGAGGTGGATGGGTACGAGGGTAATTTGGGTTTGGGCATGGAGTTTGGGAAGAGGAAAGTGAAGGAGATGTTGATTAATAATGGAAGGGATAATTTGGGAAGTTTGATAATTGGGATTACTGGGATTGGCGGGAGCGGAAAGACTACTTTAGCTAGAGAAGTTTGCAGAGATCATGAAGTTCAAAGTAAGTTTTTCTTTTTCCCTTTTTTTGTGAAATTTCTTTCTTTTTTCTTTAAAATAATTAAAGTCTTTTTACATTATGAAAAAAAAAAAAAATAGGAGTACTTGTTGGGATTTGTAGCCACTACGCTAACTCTATTTGGTCTGTTCGCGCGGCGAGGATGTCTAGTGAGCTGTTGTGCTCGCACGTATATAGAGGGCTGCTGTGATACCTCCATCTCAAAACCAATTGGCTATGAGAGTAGTAGCCCAAGATCTTTATTAAGTGCAGATGAGGCTTGTTTGTGTCAATAGTTCTGAGTCAGTGTGCCCGGTTGTTCTGCGTATGTGATCCATGTTTTCTTTGGAAGAAATTGGCGGGAAAACACATTGTCTATTTGTCTGTGTGTGTGTGTTTCTGTTTTTCTGTTTTTGGGCTGTACTTGATTACGGTGCTTGGTTGCAACAAGTTGGTGGGGAAGCAAATTGGCTCACAATGTGTGTGTGATTCCCTGTTTGGTTGCTGAAAGTTGGTAGGGAATGCATTAGGCCAGTGAGCGTGTGATTGATGCAGTACTATGTTAATTATCCTGATTGTATGGCTGGTGAGAAATTGGTGCGAAACAAGTTGGTTCAAGTTTGTTACTTTTTTCTTCTATTTTTGATTACTCGGTTTGGTTACTAGAAGATGGTCACCAAGAGAATTGTTAGTGATGGTTTGAGTTGTGGTGTTCGGTTGCTGGTGGGAAACATATCAGGCGTGTGTGTCATTTTGTTGTCAGGATACATGTGTTTTTTATGGAGTAATTGTTTAGATTACGAGTCTTTGGAGAAATCAGTGGTAAACATGACGATCTTTCTTTTTCTCTTTCATTTCATTTGGTATTTTTAACCAAGCTTGATTGACTTTGTATACAGGTCACTATAGCAACAGGATTCTCTTCCTGAGAGTATCTCAATCTCCAAATGTGGAGCAACTAAGGCTAAAGATTTGGGGATTCATATCAGGATATAACATTGATGGGTGCACTGATATGATTCCTCAATGGAACCTACAATACGATAATTGGAAAATTCAGATGCGATCCCTTGTGATTTTGGATGATGTTTGGTCACTCTCAGTTCTAGAACAACTCATCTTTAAAGTTCCAGGATGCAAAACCCTAGTTATTTCGCGATTCAAATTCCCTTCTTCTGTTGTCAGCTGTTCTTATGAGTTGGAACTATTAAGGGACGATGAGGCAGTTTCCCTTTTCTGTACGTCTGCCTTCGGTAGAAATTCTATTCCTCCTGGTGCTAATGGGAAATTGATCAGACAGGTAACAACTTTGCAATCTACTGATTAGGAATGAGAGAAGAAAAAATTATCTCCAAATCAATCAATCGACTCGTTTATAATGCTTATTGCCCATGGTTTTGACAGGTTGTGGAGGAGTGCCAGAGGCTTCCATTGGCGCTAAAAGTTATTGGAGCATCACTAAGGGACCAGCCCGAAATGTTTTGGACAAGTGCAATGAACAGATTATCCCGAGCCCAACCTATCTGCGAGTCCCATGAAATCCAGTTGCTTGAACGAATGAAATTGAGTATTGACTACTTATCGGATAAGGTTCGTGAGTGTTTCCTGGACTTGGGTTCCTTCCCAGAGGATAAGAAGATTCCTCTAGATGTTCTTATTAACATTTGGGTGGAACTACATGACGTTGATGAAGAAGAAGCTTTTGCCATTCTTGTTGAGCTTTCAGACAAAAATCTGCTCACTCTTGTAAAAGATGCTCGGTACGTAAAGACTGCTGCTATATTGTTTCTCTGAATTTCCAACCTTTTTATTGGTTGTCTGATATGTATGGGCATTGTGCAGGGCTGGGGACATGTATAGTAGCTACTATGAGATCTCAGTATGTCAGCATGATGTGCTGAGAGATCTTGCTATTCATCTGAGCAGCCGTGAGTGCTTAACTCAGCGAAAGCGGTTGCTAATGCCAAGGAAAACAGGGATCCCCAAAGAATGGGAGAGGAATATGGATCAGCCATTCAATGCACAGATTGTTTCGGTGCATACAGGTAAGAATAGCAGTTGTTTAGCCTTATTCTAGTAGCCCTGTTTCTTAATGTTTACTGCATATGCTCATCAAAACTCTAAACATATTGATGGTATAGGTGAAATGAGAGAGAGGGATTGGTTCAGAATGGAATTTCCCAAGGCTGAAGTACTCATTATGAACTTCTCCTCCAGTGTATACTTCCTCCCTCCCTTCATTGAAAACATGCCTAAACTTAGAGCATTAATACTGATTAACTACAGCACAAAAACAGCAGAACTTCACAACTCATCAGTCTTTGCTAATTTGACCAACTTGAGAAGCCTGTGGTTAGAAAAATTAACTGTTCCTCAATTACCTCAAACCACAATACCTCTCAAGAACTTGCAAAAGATCTCTTTAGTTCTCTGCAAGATAAGCAAGAGCACTGATGATCAGTCAGAATTAGACATTCACCATCTCTTCCCTCGTCTTTCAGAGCTCACAATGGATCACTGCATCAATTTGACTAAGCTACCCTCGAGCATTTGCCAAATGCACACACTGAAAAGCCTGAGCATCACCAATTGTGATAGTATCAGTGAACTCCCACCCGATTTGGGGAAATTGCTCTCTCTACAGATTTTAAGAGTATATGCATGCCCAAACCTAAAAAATCTTCCTCCTGGAATTGGCAGCCTGGTTTGGTTAAAATACATCGACCTTTCGCAGTGTGTCAATTTACAAGGCCTTCCTGATGGGATTGCTGGATGTTCAAATCTAGAGAAGATCGATATGAGGGAGTGCCCACAGATAAAGGATCTGCCAAAGTCAGTTATTCGGTTAAGGTCTTTGCGCAGTGTCATCTGTGATGAGGAGGTTTCTTGGCAGTGGAAGGAAGTAGAGAATGATATGCCCGATTTATGTATTCAGGTTGCAGTGGAATGTTTTAATCTGGACTGGCTTGCAGAGTGAAGAAATAACCTTTTTTCCCTCCATGAAAATGTAAAATATACAATCTCTTGTACATGTAGAGTAACAAACTCAAATGAGAAAAACAACCCAGCTTTATATCAATGTAGAATTCACTTATACTTTCAGCGCTTGAACTCCAACTTCCCGTAAATTATGTTTGTCTTTCATTCCAAGACCTAACTTGTATCCATTCACTAGGGGTTACTCTATCACACGCATCCTAGCTTATCTCACCTCTTCCTTGAAGGTCCCACGGACCAACTCCCAGTTCTTAGTTCATTAACCGAGCTGCCCACCTAAACGAAGTAGCATTGTATTGATTCCTTCTTTTTTCCGGTATGCCGCCCCGCAAGCAAGGAGCGAGCTACTGGACTCTCGCCATCTAGGGTGCAGCACCCCTCTCGTCCAGCCTTCCTTCCTTGGCAACATGCCTTAACTTGGAGAAGCAGCGCTGGCCTTTTAGTCTCCTACTTGCTTCATAAACTATTAGTCCCCCCCCCCTGCCTGTTCCCTGGCCTTTTAGAGCTCACATCTAATCATTTCATCAATTTACTCACAACTTCCTCACGGAGGTTGACAAATGTGGACACCCAGAAGCCAAGTGTTGCCAACTGTGATCGAGTCAATGAACTCGCTGCAAGTTAATTTCTCTGCAAGGTTGAGGATATATGCTTGCTCAAATCTGAATATGCTATCCCTGGGCTTGTGGACCTTTGTAAACATACAAGCAAATTTCTGTCCGAGAAGATGGTCATGAAGAAGTCACAGACGTGCAATGTGCCCAAGGTTGCAGTGCAGTTAAGGTGTTGGCAGGGAAAGATATCAAAAAGTTTGTGTTCAGGTTCAAGGGAAATGCTCTGATTATCTAACCTGAGCTGGTTTGCTAGTCTCTATTGCACAAATAAAGAAACAAGCTCAGATAGTCAGATGACAAGAGAAACTTTTGTGATCTTACAAGTAGTCAATTCTATTGCGGAAGGCCTGAATTCAGCTTCCTTAACATGGTGCAAGAGATATTCAAAATTCATTCAGGTGGACAAATACATACATGTAGACAGAAGAATAAGCTACAAGTTTGACCACCATAATAGATCTAGAAACTGAGAAAAGAAGACATGTATTACATGAAAAATTATCTAGTTTTAACCACAAGTTAATGTACAATCATGTGAGGAGTATTTCAAAGGAATCTGGTTGGCATATACTCATGAATCCTAAGAGGATAACTGTAGAACTCATCGTTTCTGCTATCGCCTTTCTTATGCTGGAACGGAACCCACCAGGGAAGACCTCTGTCATCACGAGTGTGGTGAGGGTCGAGTGTATTGTCTAGGAGAAGCCCAACGATCATTGCCACGGTAGGGGGTGAAGAGAAAATAGTATTTAATATATCATTGAACTGCAAAACAGAGGAAGAAAAGGTAAAGAGAATATGACATATACACTGTATAATATTGGACTGCAATGCATCCAAATAGTGGTATACTAATTTGCATAACTTAGTTTACAGAATCAACAGGGGCCAATATATGGTCTTGATCTATATACTCAGTTCTGTACTCTATGCATAAGAAGTTGATTAATGGAAGGGTAGAATTCACTTGGTTATAATAGCAATTTGAACATCCCCTATAGCAAGCCATTCACTATCTCACCAGAAGATTAAAAAGAAAGAAAAAAGAAGAGGAAAAATTTTACTCCGTCTGTTCCAAAATAAGTATCAATTTCTGATCAAACAAAAATTAACTCACTTTGGAATTAAGGGAATACATATAAATTAAAAAGGGAAAGTAGAGAAAACAATGGATACTTACCCATCCTCCACCCGTTCTAACAGGCCCATTACCACTACTATCAATGTTCATATTAAAATATTGTGGTATTGATATCCCGAGAAATAGAGAAAGGCCAAGTATGTAGATGTTTCTCATGGAATTGTTATTGGTAAATTGAATGAACGTGATTCCAACAGCAGCTGTTGAAAACAAGCATGAATCAGTCAATCTCCTCTTAAGAAAAAGAAGAAAAGTTATTATGAAAAGAGCAGTGCAAATGACGAACGCTCACCAACAAGACCAAATAAGACGCAGTAAATGGCGGCAAATATTGCTAAAGGAATAGATGCAAAGAGGGCCCCGAACTTTCCTGAAAGGAGGAACTTTCTAATCAAAAACCGCTCGCAAGATCAAAGCACAGCCAGAAAACATAATGGGAATAAGCACATCGCAGACCAAATATGGAGAAGAAGAACATGAAAGCAGTGGATATCTGCACAACCCTTCTACTTCCCACATGTGTCAGTGCAAGAAGTCCAACGTTTTCACTGCATATTAAGAAATATCTATCAAAAAGTAAATTCCTGTCTCTGTTAAATAATCCTTTCTCGCAATAAATATCTAAGATGAAACCATTAGTTCCGTACACAGATGCGGTAGTACCAACAAGAGAACCAAATATCCCTTCTAGAAGGTGTCCAACACCCTGCCATCAGAAAAGAAAGACACAAGCACAAATGTTAAAGTATGAGCCACTGAGCTAAAACAGAAGTAGAAATTACTAACAAGAACTTATGGAGAAGAAGTTAGCTTGTGAATAAACCTGGAGACCGATGCTTCGAGTAAGAACGTGTGCTGGAGGAGGTGTAGCACCTGCGAACCGCGACGCGGCAAAAAAGGTTCCGGTGGACTGCAAAGTAACTACAAGAATGATCATTGAAATGCAAAAGGAAAGTCAGGTTATTCTAGAGAAAGTCTTGCAACTAAACCTCTATTGATGAAACAAGAGCAGCCCCCATCATCCCGAAAACATGACTTGCTCTGAAAATGGGTGCTCCCCATTGAAAAGGATAAGGGATTTTGATCCTGTATTAAAAAATAATAATAGTAAGCGACGGGAACACAACTCCAGATACATGTAAATCAAGCTTAATAATGAGGTCCCACAAGCTAATAATACCATGGAGCAGAAGACATGAGGAAGGACCGATCGGTACGGCAACTCTGCTTAGTTTGTTGACCGACATTGTTATAAGCCCCAGCTGCAGTAAGTATTGCAGCGAAAGCCCATACAAGCCCAATGCAGAAGAGCAGACCAAATCTTTCAAGTGTAGAATAGGCAAGTGGATGGATGCGCTTTAGATACTGCAAAAAGAAGCATCGCATTTCAAAAAGCAGTATTCTAGGAATTTAACACGAACATTAAAGTAAAGACAAGAATATTTTTCAACAAATATAAATAAAAGAGATTGATAAATTTTTGACATTCATATCAAAGATTCAATCCATCAAGAATAACCCTTTGCCAAATCTGTCAAACTTTGAAGTTTTATAGTATAGTAACCCAAAATGAATCCCAACTGAGTTGAAACCAGAGAAAAATGTTCCGCATAGATGCATACCTGTTGACCAATAACTAATAATATCAGCATGGGCAGACCTATCTCCACACAGTTGGCAAGCTGTAGAAGAAGGCAGTATTATAGAGTGATTACGGGTAGTATAATTGAGAAGTGGAGGCATTTATATTTTGTAGAAAGGAAAAGTACCAGCGGAAATCCCCTCGAAAATAGACCAAGACCCACTACACACACAAATGGCACAATAACAAGAGGACTGAAGAGCCTGCACAAAAAGAAACATTGTAAGTGAGGAAACAGAAATTTTAATACTTTGAAGTTGGGGAAGATGAAGACTCTTAAGAAAAGTTACAAAGCAGATGTGACATACCTAGTGAAGTTTCCCCATGCCCTACTATATCCAAGAAAGATATTGATGAAGGAAGATACTATCAGGGCCCCTTGAATAGCTCTTATAGTGTGGAGAAATCTCTATACATAATCACAGTGAATTGGCAATATTAATTAATTACAACAATACTCGTGATTTTTGGGGAATGGCAAAAAATGAAGGCAAATTATACTGAAGTAACACAGCAAACTGAGAATTGGAATAGTAGGTAAACTATAAAACATTATTTGTCACCACGAGTTTTGTATACCTCGTGCTCAGATGAGAAGTTTTCATCAGATATATCATTGATGATCGACAACACTGCCAAGTAATAGGCCAACGACGGACCCATAACCGTAGGAAGTCTTGTCCCGAGTAAGGTTTGCAGAAGGGTATTTATTGCGGACATGAACAGCAACGTTTGAATCACACGAGCTCTATCACCCTAAAGTTGAAGAAATGAAACCAAAGTAAAACAGAATGAAATTAAAACCAACTGCACTCTTCCTATTTATCAGCAGAAAGTAAAGGTTAGACGGTAAAGATGGTGAAAGACTTACAGGGCCGCCACCCATTCGAGTAACGAGTTGGGTAGCAATCAAAACTGTAGTCCCGAGCATTACAATGTAGTGTTGGAATGCCAGTATAACAGTTTGGTCTGGCAAAGTCAATTGAGCAAATAATCAGTTGCTGCTTAAATAATGATGAGAACAAAATACTCCATGTATCCTCGAATTTACAAATGTTAATTAACCAAATAAACACATGTTAGCAATTCCATTTGCATTATCAGATGATCGACTTCTCGAAACAAATTTGCCTCTCACAAAACTTTGGACACCGAACCTTCAAACTCGTTAACAATAGAATCAACAAAACTGACACATACAAGACTGAATGATAAATGGATACAAGCCAACTACCCAATTAACTCGGTAACAATTACTGTAGTAGAGAAATTGATGTAACAATCAAAACTTTAAGAAATAAATAGCAAAACTTCAATACTTGAGAAAATTAATACACTGAAAAACAAACCATTTCACTTGAATCTATCAAACAGAAACGCATAAAGGAGATCAGAAACTTTTGAAATGCAAAAGTGACTTTATTTCGAACCCTTTCGCATGATTAAAAGGGTAAAACCTTTTTTGCAGAAAAGTTGACATTTTCATGGTTCAAAACGATTCAAGAGCACACCCAATCCAGCGAGACCAACAAAAATCAGGAAAATAGAACTTGCTGACGTGCTAGTCTCGTCTGTGTGTGTGTGTGTGTGTGAGAGAGAGAGAGAGAGAGGGTATATATATATATATATATATATAGAGAGAGAGAGAGAGGAAGAGACGTACGCCAAGAAGGGTTGGAGTGGATGCAGTAGTGGAGCTGGAGGAACTGCTCGGCAGGGGCAAAAAGAGGGCCTCTGGCGGCACCTAGGGGCTGAGCTAGCGGGGGAGGCGCCTGAGCTGGCGGTGGCTGGTGGTGGTTGTGGTTCGTTTCGACCATCACTCTGAATTTCTGCTTGCTGGGATAGAACGGAATCAAATTTCACCGACCAGACCGGACTGGAGTCGACGGTGGGGGGACACTCTTCTCTTCACTTGGAAAGTAAAAAAAAACTATTTGGAGAAACAAAAAACAAACGAAAACGTTTAACAGCGATAGATAGAGAGAATTTATTTTTTGGGTGGGTGTGGGGACTACTGAATATCTGCTGATGATGATGAGGAATTTTGAAGATTGGGAAAAGTATTTTTAATTACTTTAATTTTATTTAATCTTACAGAACGGATCATTAAACATGGTCAACAGTTAAGAGCGAGCGAAATCTGACACACACACACACACACAGATCATTTAACATGGTCTCTCTCTCTCTCTCTCTCTCTGGTGTGTGCATGTGTGTGTGTGTTGTGGACTGAGGTGAGGTGAGAACGGAAGGGAAGGAAAGAGCGTGTTTACGTTAAATGTTTGTCCGTATCGAGGAACCATAACGCTTGCCCACACCGTGTGGGTTCCACCCTACTTCCAAGTCTCTTCTATTTATATATGTCTACTAGTAAAGACTCGTGTTTGAGGACACGTGATATAATTATATAAATTAATATTTAAAATTCTTAAAAAATATTTGAATGACACTATAATTTTTAAATTAAAAAAAGATTAATTAAAATTAATCAGCCTAATAAATAAAAAGATATTTCGAACGTACAATTTATAAGTTAAATTAATCGCCTAAAAAAGTATTTAAATTTTAAAAATATAAAAAGAAAGAAAAAAATAATTTATTAAAAAAAATATATGCTATTAAAAAACTAAAAAAAAAAAAAAATAAATCCTTACACAAAACACACCCACCCACGCACACACACTACCCCTTCCCTTCCCTCCTCCCTGCGCCCCTTTCCCCGGTCTCTCTCTCTCTCTCTATCACACACACATGCACATTTTCCCTCCCTCTTGATCTTAAAAATTGTGTCCAAATATTACTATTCACCAACTTATGAGTCTACAACCCTTCCTTATAATAGAGATTTTACCCTCCCATTTCCCTCTTATCTCCCAGTTTACCTCTCATGAGTCATGAGTCATGACTCGTAGCTATACCCTCTAGGGGTGAAAGTCCACGTCGTTAACTAAATTAAATCGAATTAAATCAATGAGTTTGATTTGATTTTGATTATTTGTGCCTACGATTTGAGAAATTTTCAAACCACACGGTTCAATTTGATTTTCAAGTCTTGTGATTTGATTTAGGTTTAAAAAATTTCAAATCGATAGAGTACGGTTCGACTTATAGTTTATATCTCAAATCGAATCATTGCACCCATAATACCCTCAAATAAATCGTCTTTTCTAAAATGAAATTGGTAAATGAGCATCTTACTATTATAAAGAGAGTTATAAAAAGAAGTTCATAAAAATTTATATGAATTATTTTTATTGATGTTTTTATTTAATGATATATTTCACAAAATTTTTAATTAATAATAATATTAAGTCAATAAAATATTTATATATTTTTTTATGGCTCTAAAATTATTCTTGATAAATAACTACTCCAATACACAATTGATATCGACTTTCATTGTAAAGAAAAAAGTTAACGGATATTAGTTTAAACAAATCGGTAATAGTGGAAGTTATATTTAAAAATAGTAATTAAAATCATTATAGGTCTAAAATTTAAGACTAAATAAGATCGTCGTTATTTTCCCTCATAACAAATAGCAATATAATTCTTTTCAACCGTTCTATAAAAGATCTTGGTTTCATATATAAAAGTCCAAATCTCCGATCAATTAATTGAGAGACATTCTGCGATTTATCTTTTTCATTATTACCGAACTCACGAGAGGTGGGGACTCAATATTGGAGTTCAATATTTTATCTTAGTACAAAATGCTTTTCAAATAAATTTATCGTCCAATAGGTGCAGTGAACATAATACAACTATTGTTCGATGCACTCACCCTTGAGTGTAAGGGTCAGATCAGGAATGTGATATATAATGATATATAATGATATTCCACTGTTTACTATTTGAATATGAAATGATATATGTGATATGAGTTTATGAAATAAAAAACTAAATTGCCCTCATAATGTAAAAGATTTGAAAATGTGATGTGAGAAAATAGAATATGATGTGAAATATTTGAATGTGAGGAGAGATGAGAGAGAATATGATATAAAAAGTTTAAATTGATTTGTAACAATGTATGGGTAGGGGTAATAGATGAAAAGTGTTTGATATTTATTTGTGATGTTGGGTAATATTTGAGTAAGGTTTGAATCACCAATATGATCTGATATGATATTTGATTTTTGATGGGTTTCACTATTTTCTCTCTATCTCTCTCTTACTTTTTCACTTTAATCATTATAAAAGTTCATATTAACTCATCAAAAATTGATTTGCTGATCTAAGCCTAAGATAATGAAAATATATAAAATATATTTGATGTTAGGATATTCAAATGTTGTGATATATCTAACTCGTGATCTGAGTCTAAGAGTTTTTCTGAAATATGTTTGAATACCCAAAAAACTTTTAGCATGTGTCAGAAAAGTTAAATTTTGATAATTTAATATGATATTTTTTAATAATTAAAATGAGATAGAGAAAAAATAATGAATCCCACAAAAAATTTAAAATATGATAAATCGACTTAATGACAAGACCCTTTCGTATCTTTTCGCCGTCTCACTTACGATGCACTAGAAAAATTATGCAAATTAATGTTTAATAATAAATACATTTATTTTTATTCTTCTTTCCGGTCATATACCTATTAAAAATTAAATTGACTCTTAATTATTTTTAATTAGCTTACCCACTTCCTCCGTTCTTATAAAAATTAAAAATTGTCCTACAATAGTTGATCTTTTAAAAAATTTAAATTTTGTTATCCATATTTTCTTAGTTTACCTCGCTATTCTTTTAATTACCCATAATTATTAATTATTTTTACCTTTTTTACAATCAGTAAAAAGACATTATTAATAAAGATGAATTTGTCAATAGACTATATTACTTCTTAATAAATGTGCCTAAATTTAAAATATTATTTATTATAAAACAAATGGAGTAACAAATAAAAAATTTGATAATAAAAGTAATCATTTTTACTCTTTTGAAATTTAAAGTGGTCAATTTTCTAGAGACGACCTAAAATAGAAGGAGACGTACTAAAAATAAAAGGATGATGAATAAAAAAGGGAAGGGGAAATTATTAATTTGTTTTTTATTCCTAAATGAAATATTCATTGGTGAAACGTCCCTTCTATAAGTTTTATAGGTTGTTTTCCAAGAATATGATCAAACTTAAACTGTCACTCATATATAATATCCGGTTGGTATATGGAGCACCTATGCATTCCTAGTAAGGAGCACCAGAGAGTGTGTTCACTTTCCCACTCTCCCCCACTCTCATTAACCAATCCCTAAAATTAGGGAAACTCATTAACCAATCCCTAAAATTAGGGAGTTTTCTTTAATCTTTCTAATTAAAACAAAACAATCAGATAAATTTAAATCACATAATTAATTCTTAAAATAACTCATTCTAAATTTAATCTCCAAAAATAAACCAAAATTCAAATTTTAATACCCAAACGGATGAATAGATGAACAATACGCACTAACGAGTGAACAATAATCACTTACGAAATGAACATTATGTATTTTTGAAATTAATTCAACAAAGAAGTAAAATGAATCCATCA
>JAOWAN010000005.1:10304734-10315922 GCA_028566635.1 Lobelia cardinalis | reverse complement strand
AGGTTTCGTTTAATAGGTTGAGTATGAAATCAAGGCAAGAAAATAGGTAGGGACTAACTCGACAAAAACTTAATAGGATAGGGACCAAAAAGAGTTCCATGACAAAAAACGAGGAGATTTTATGCAGAAACAAGCTCAATATATCAAAAGCCCAGTCCAATATCATTTACCCAAAGTACTTGGAGGCCTCCCCCCACCCAGCCCAATATAACATATATATGTCACAGGACAATGACAGATTACTGCAGCATGTAATGACAGTTAATTTACTCCAAATTAGAGCCGTAAATAAACCATGTCAACTAGTGGATTCGATTCAATTTGAATTGTTTAAATTCGTCTCGACTTGATTCGTATTGTTTTCATGAGGTAAGCCTTAATTTTTATGCTCGTCATATTTTACGAGTCCGACTCGACGATTTGCATGGCTCGAGTGCCGACTCGTGAAGGACTCGTTAAGGGATTGAGTCATTAAGGCTCGACGATTTACCATTAAAATGTTTAAATTTTAATTCAGTGAATTATGTTAGAGGGCATATGGCCCTGACTTTGAATGATACATTTGTTGGTGCATTTAATGAGAAAATGAATCGGATCTTTTATTCATACATAGACTTCAATTATCGTTGTTTGATTTTTTATTCATACATAGACTCCAATCAAATATTCGATATTGACGATCCAGAGAGAAGTTCCATTGAAAGTTCATGGACAGATCGAGAGATTGTGATCGTGAATTTTAGGGTGCAAGAGTTTGTACCTTGGGCCTTTGGCCCATATCTCTATTGAAAAAATCTGGCGAAGACTCATCAAAAGTCCTTAAAAATCCATCATGACCCGTTAAAATTTTTGCTAAGACCTGTTAAGATCCATAAAATTCATGACTCGTGAAGTCTCACGAACACTCGCAAGCAGCTTGCGAGCCCATCACGAGCCAAACCAAGCTCATTCATTTTAGGTTCGAATCTAATTTGCGAAAGTTCGACTCTTAAAAAAATGTAAAAAGATCGATTCGAGTTCGTAAAAATTCGGCTCGACCCGACTCGCATACTCCGAATATTATATTGGTACTCCCAAAGCCATGAAAATCTTATGTATTGGCCAAATTTTCAATATAATTCTAGTTGCGGCACCACCCAATGTATAGTTTAATCGGATTTCAAAAACTAAACTGGTTGTAAATGAAGCATTCCCTCTGCCAACCCAGTGTTCCTGCCTGCATCCAGGGAGGGAAACATTCAAGGGAATTGAGAAAAATGTGTAGTAGAGATCGACAAGGAGTTGACTGGGTAACACTCGGTGGCTTTTTTGGTCCATTAATCGTCCGCGTCCTCCATGTTCATTGATGAATGGATTTCAGACAGTCCCGTATTATATATAAGCTTGACTCCATCTTCGCTGTCTGTTGCATTGTACTTGTATGAGTTTTGTTGGCTGGCCAGCCTGATCCTGATTCCTGACTCCGTATTAGCAACCAACTGCTGTATTCTGGCCGGTGATTGCTGTTATCTAGCTCAACCCTATACACAGGGGGGGAGCCTGAATCCACATGTCAAAGTAATGTTATTGCACTTCATTAGTCCCGTCCGTCCCATCCGTTTTAAATGTTCTGAAAACGACATTTTTTTCAGGCAACATGTCGTTATCATGAACGCTTAAAATGAAACAGAAGGAGTATAATTTCATTTCTCAGTTCTAAATTTGAAGATACAAGATAAAGCTAGTGCATACATACATTCAGACTGTCAACGAACCGTACAAGAAATGTATAATTTGTACAAGCAGTTTAAAAACATGTTTTTAGAATCCGGAAAAAAGGGTCAGTTCACTTGCATTGCATCCAAACGCCCACTTTCTTTTATGTCCGTCCCTGTCAAATGTCTGTAGCTGTTTCTTAAGACTTAATACTATCTATACCTTTCTTTTACCAAACTGGCTGTTGGTTTGAACTATATATTATTCCAACTTATATTAACAGATGCCGTCCATATAATCATAATTTCTCCCTCCAACTTTTAGCATGCGTAAGCCTGCCCCCTTGACTAAATTCACACAATTTCCTAAAGCATGACGGGCAAAGGACGACAAAAGATAAATATTTTTTGTTTTTTTTTTTTTTTTTTTATGTATTATTGATATTTACCATTCAACAATCAAAACATATATTCTACTGATAAGCCTCTTTCTTTGCTTAACTCATGGTATATTTTTTGTATTATCGACATTTACCATTCAACAAACAAAACTTATATTCTACTGATAAGCGCCTGTCTTTTGCTTAATCATGCTCATACATTTTGACCCAAGTTTCACTTATGTCCAAATAGCTTCTTCAAGTGGATATGCTGTAGTCACTACCAAACGATCCCAATTTTTGAATAGGAAGGAAGCTAATTACGACGTACCTCCTCTGCCCGCGGTTGGCAGCATCCGCAGCGCACTTTTTGATCAACTTCAACCATTGTAAACATCATTTTGCCTGGAAATGCATGTGCTGGCTCGTTTTGAACCCACTGTGTGGGACTAGCTCTGCTGCAGCATACATACATAACCACAGCAAAATCTCTGCAGCACACTTTATCTATCAGCAGTGTAAAATTTGTTGCGAAAGTAGCCAAAACCAACATCTAAATCTCGAGCACATGACAAATATAGCACTAAACTTACCAAAAGGTTTGTAATTTTAAGAAATTAGACATTACATCACAATAGCATGCCTTTGCATAACAAGACCAAAACCAGATTAATAATAAAAATTATAAATAGCATTATTAAAGAATTATGATTCTCCTGCGATGGCTGACCTTGGGATTCTTTAAAGCGACAAAAGGCCATCACTTTCTGTCATTGTCTACTTAAAAAAATGCACCCACAGGCCACTCCTATACCTAACCTATTCTGTAAATCTGGTTATATTATTTACGAGCCGCTCCATGACTCCATATATGTCACTTTTAATCATACCCACTGTAAATGTAGATTGGGATACTGATTCCCAGTAAGTAATTGCTATAAATTGAGGTTCACCAAGTGAGACAGAGGGAAGGTTGGTCTACATTCTAATGGATTAGCACAAGAAATAAATAAAAATTAGAAATTGCTAGTAAGAATTTGCTAATCAATATACTTTGCCTTTCCAAATTGTACTGTAGTTCATTCTCTATAAGGTGAGGATATTTACAACCAAATCAAAGCTTATTATTATTTAACCAACTTGATGTTCCTATCCTCTACATATAAACATACAAAAAAATGTAATAAGTCAAAACAAACATGTCAACACCAATGTTTTGTATAATTTGTGTGTGTGTGTGAGAGAGAGAGAGAGAGACGATTTTCAATCATAAAAAACACAGAAAACATACCAATCATCAAACTTCATTAAAACAAAAAGATGCCATTTGATTCCTGTTGTCAGTCTTCGTAGGAAGACAACAGCTTTCTCTATATAAACTACTCAATGCAATGCCAATCATGTGAACTACCATTGAACTTGAACCATATTCAGTATCCTACTCTGTGGTGACAACCAAAACCATTCACAAAATGGTACGTACAAGTTCAGTTGTCATGCAATTTCAATTGATTCTAAATCTTCAGTCCATATCTCTGAAACACTGCTTTATGTTGCATACTTAAGTTTCTTGTCTTACCTATCAGGACGTCTGCAGAGATGTTAAAACCCAAACCAAACACCAAGCAACCAAGGGAGGAAGAAGGGCTGCTCTTTTTGTATATGGTACGTTTGATATTAGTGCACAACTCAATTTCTAAAAGTTCATCCATATCAAAATTCCCTACTTCTAACACATTCAAGTGAAATAGGGTTGTGTTTTGACTATTTCCTGCATATTGATTCATGCAGCAATGGTGGGTCTTGAAAACATGGCATTTATCGCCAATGCAGTCAGCTTGGTTACTTACTTCTATGGATACATGAACTTCAGCATAGCGAAATCAGCCACGACGCTTACAAACTACAGTGGGACTGCATTCTTACTCTCTCTCTTTGGAGGATTTATCTCCGACACCTACTTATCAAGATTCAAGACTGCTATTCTCTTTGGGTCTTTTGAAGTGGTGGTATGTCAACTGAAACCTATCTATGCATCCATTATCCATATATTTCTTTAAGTTAGTGGCTTGTCCATGTACGGAAGAAAGCTAACGTTTACCATTAACTTGGTGATGGCTCTACTGTACGAAAATAGCAACTGCTTTTCCTGTATTCTAATTACTCAAACTTTCCATAGTAAACCACAAAAATATGGAACTCGGATTGTTAACAAACCGTTATAAAGTGACAGAAATAACCATGATATGCATTGATACTTTCTACTATAGAATCAGTCATCAATCTATCAAATAAAATATCAAGGTTGCACATATTTGATCTTTAACCAACTACTACGTCATAGTCGTAAGAAGAAAGATGCCAACAATTCCACGGTGTTATGTGGCTGGCAAGATTTTGTTACAGTATCCAAATCTCAAGCCTGTAGACAATGATAAGGCTTCTTCAATGTGACCTATAGGTTAACTACTTGGGAGTCCTCTGAATATAATGGTAAACTGCATATATTTAGCCTTCCTAGGACTGCACAAATAGTCAGAGCCTTATAGAGCAGGTCGTACGATTACTCAACTCACAAAAATCAAAATACAGTTGCAGCCTAAACAACTGTTGGTTCATAAGATTAAAAGAAAAACCATGATAATTCATGTCACTCAAAGTCTATGGTCATTCTCATTACTAAACAACTTACAAGTAAAATGTTTAAGACTTTCATGGGTATAAGATAATCTAATACTTTACCTTCTGCACATCAATTGCCAGGGTTATGCGCTCCTAACAGTACAAGCATACTTCACACAACTGCGACCTACTCCTTGCAAGGGTGCTGCCATAAATCCAATGAATCAATGTGAGCCGGCAGAAAGTGGTCAAGTGGCAATCCTCTTCACGGGTCTCTATCTAGTCGCACTGGGGACTGGTGGAGTGAAAGCCGCCTTACCTTCCTTGGGAGCTGACCAATTTGATGAGAGGGACCCCAAGGAAGCGGAGAAACTTTCAAGCTTCTTCAACTGGTTACTGTTTAGCATCACGTTTGGAGCCGTTTTTGGTGTGACGTTTGTGGTCTGGGTCAGTGCCAACCAAGGTTGGGATTGGGGGTTTGGTCTATGCACAATAGCTGTTCTAGCTGCAATTTTGTTTCTACTCATGGGAAAATCAACATTTCTGAATAATAAACCCAAGGGAAGCCCGATTGTTCGTATTCTGCAGGTACAAACAGTTTAGTAACAATGTGTTCATTTATTTATTACTTCCCGCACCCGCCCCACTTCATGAGAAACACTTTGACTTCACACACGAATTAAGAAAATGGTTGAAAACAAGTCATCCCCTAAAAAGGAAAGTGTCCTTCTTGAAGTAGGATGGAGGTAGTATTCTTTTGACAAGTTCATCTTCATGATTCCGCTTCGACTCTTTAAAACAGACTTGAAATTTGTATTTGTTGTTCAGGTATTTGTGGCTGCCATTAGAAATCGGAAACATCCGGTACCAGAGGTGGCTGGAGAGTTGCATGAAATCCATGATAAAGAATCTGGAATGGGAGATGAAATTCTTCAACGAACAGATCAATTCAGGTATGTTTGCAATTACCAAGTTTAACCCTAGTTATTTCATTCAACATTTTGTCTGCAACAACCTCATTCAATGTCAACCCTGACAGATGCTTGGACAGAGCAGCAGTAGTTGGAGCAAACAATGCTTCAACAATGATTACACAAGGATCCTGGAGACTCTGTACAGTGACACAGGTTGAAGAAACAAAAATTTTACTTCGTATGCTCCCTATTATACTGAGCACCATATTCATGAACACATGCTTGGCTCAACTCCAAACGTTCACCATCCAACAAAGCACTACCATGGACAGAAACCTCCTTGGTTTTAAAGTGCCTGGCCCTTCCATTCCAGTAATTCCTCTAGCTATCATGTCTCTCCTGATCCCAGTATATGACCGCATTTTTGTTCCAGTAATCAGAAAGTTCACTGGAATCCCCACTGGAATTAGACACCTCCAAAGAATTGGAGTAGGTCTGGTACTCTCAATCATTTCAATGGCGGTGGCTGGAATTGTAGAAACCCGCCGTAAGTCTGTTGCTATTGAGCATAACATGGTTGATTCCTTGGAGCCACTACCTATAAGTGTGTTCTGGCTAGGCTATCAATATGCTATATTTGGAGTAGCTGACATGTTTACACTTGTGGGGGTATTAGAATTCTTCTATGAAGAGAGCTCAATGGGGATGAAATCATTAGGCACAGCTATCTCGTGGTGTTCTTTAGCATTTGGATACTATTTGAGCTCAGTGACGGTGGAGGTGGTGAACAAAGTGAGCGGTGGATGGTTGGCAAATAACAATCTAAACAGAGATAGGTTGGAGTACTTTTATTGGTTGTTAGCATGCCTAAGTGTTGTGAACTTTGGGGTTTATTTGCTGTGTGCATCGTGGTATAAATATAAAAAGGTGGAAATGAAGCAAATAGATACTCGCGGTAGTGGCGATAGCAAGGGAAAAGTTGAAATGAGCACAATGTAGGATTACACTCTAGGGATGCTTTCATCGATTATTTGTACTCTGGCAGACTCTGTATTCTATCATCAAAGTTAATATACTGAGTAACTCAAATTTCAACAAATCGTCAAGCTTGCTTTTTCTCATGCCAGAAGCAACATAACAAATAATTACAATCGGGGAACTATTTGGTATACATCATTAAATTTTATATACCAATACACAAACTTTTAGATATCTCTGAACTTGATTTTCTTCATACCAGAAGCACCATTAGAAATTATTATAAAAGGAAATCTGCATAGCGCACAAGAGACTTGTATGGGTCACAACTTATTGCATGCAATACACAAGTCCAGCGTTTCATTAATTGCAGCTCGTACCGATCAAAGTGGGAAAGCAAAATGAAATCCCCCAAGAGTAATATTATGCTTCACATTAAGGATACAATATACAAGAAAACATCTGAGCAATCTAAGATCTAGATGAACATTTAGAGAGTACATTTTCACTTATATACAGCCAGTACAGACAAGGGTAAGAAAATAAAAAAGGGCACTCTACCAGAGTAAAAGCTGATTATCGTTTTTAGGTTCTTTGGCAGCACAATTGTCGTAGAACCAACTACAATACCTCAGCCCTTGACTTCCCCTAAAACATGATTTCTGCATACAAAAACCAACTCCAATGGAAGGGCATGGGGTTCCTAATATGACAGTGCTGGTGTTTTGCCAGCTGACAGCCAGCCATTCATCATTGTATTGACATTGAGCCAATTATGAACCATGTGCATCCATTGATGTTTGCAACTACAAAACTCCAAGTATACCTAATCTCTTCAATTTGGCATCAATTTGTAAGATAAGTCGATTTTGTATTCCTCATCCTCGATAAGCATGAACAAAATGGGAATGTGTCTTTACAACAGATATGTATACGTATGATACTGAACCAGAATACACGAAGCAGGAGTGACATCATGGTACAAAGAAGAGTAATGACATTGCCAAAGAAAGCCATGTTTTTCCCTACCATCTCACATCCAATGTCAGAGGCTCCGGAGCCACGAGGTCAGACGGGAACTTGGTGAAGGATATATTGGACATTAATTTACTCCAAGCCCATGAATCTACTCCAATGAAAGGCTTCACTTTCTTAACCATTAGGGGTTTCAACCGCTTCATTTCAGTTCTCGCAAGTACCTGAAACCAAGCACGTTCAACAGTTGGCCTTGTTCTCCATTCAGCCATGGTAGACCATTGAGTGTCATTGCTCCTAACGTCCCTTTCCACTTCCAGCTGAAAACGGAAAACAGATGATGCATGAAGTTTTATTTTGAAATACCCTGAAATATGATTCTGGTTGACTCGGTCGTCAAAAATCCTCCTCAATAGTTTTTCTAGAAAACTGACTCTCAATCTCAAGGATGGAAGAGGGAATTTACGACTCTTGTAGGTGTGCCTAGAGTAACACTTCTCTGGTAGCAACTCTATCGTCTCCTTGGACATGAGAACAGCTTCAATGTGCGCATTGGGATTCTGAGTCCTCAAGGCAATCACTGATGCAGACCCGAATATCTTTATAGGAGTTACTGCCATGCATAACGAGCGCGTAAAGGACCATGATTCACTTTGTTGATTCTTAATTTTAGGACTACTATTTGCTCGTAGATCAAGAGCAGATGCGTAGAGCAGAGAGATTTCCTGAGCACCCTTCACTTCCACAGTGATGCCTTCCCCGACAAGAATCTGTTTTAGGCTAGTATGTGAACTGTTTAGCTGGAACAGTAGTCAAAAGGTACACGAGTTTTAGATATTCCAAAAATCAAAAAGAAAATAAATTGAAAGAGGCACAATAATATCAGATAACTTCAGAAATTGTAGCTATGAGCGAATAAAAGCCTACTACTGACAGATAAATCTAACCTGAACACTCCAAATAAATAATTTCCTCAAGAGTTTGAAAGGTTTACAAGCAACTTTAAGCCCTTTTAATGGATCAAACAGTTCAAAACACACACACAAATATGAGAACGCAGTCACAAATTTTCGCCTATCCTTTTTTTCAGATTTCATTTCATTCCTATCTTCAGCATAACAATATTACTGTGTAACTATCTGGTGGCAGTAAGAAAATAATCCTGTTTAATCTGCATGCATAACATAGTCTTGATTACAGTTATAATAAATTTTTAAATGAGTAGCATAAAGGAGAAAAAATGCAAATGGGAACACTTTGTTGAGTATCTCCCAGATTATGAAATGTTACGAGGATAGCATATTAAGAGCAATGAAGTGACGTTGTAATTAATATTCTGGTCAAACAGCAGTAAGCACACCCACACACAAGCGTAAACGTTCATTCTCAAGACTAGCTTAGTACCATCTTCAAAATGAGCTGAATAGGTTAGTACCATCTTCTAGGTTACTCAACTTATCAGCTCGAGGATAAAAGAGTGTTTCTACTAGGAACAAGCTCTAACTTCCAAAAATCAGTTGAGGATGGAAAAAGATGCATAGTTACAAGCAGGATTGGACAAAAGTATACTTGGCAGTTACTAAAATAAACATTAATTAATTAGAAATGACCACCAAGTTAATTTGTCACGCTATAGCAAATTTGAGTTCTAATAGATTTAAGAAACTTAAAACAACATTGAATCCTGCCGAATACATACCGAGCTTTGCTCTAGCATTTTTTAAATTTCACCAAGATCTCTATGTTCTTTAGTAACTGAGCGAGTACTAACTACCCAATAAGTCAACATAATCTTTCGCAAACCAGTAATCTAAATTTAAAAAAAAATAATAAACATAAAACTAGTGTTTCTTACTTACTGTTACCTTTTGAGAAGATTACCTAAGGTTTCATGGTTGAGTTCTGCCTAAAAAACTGCCCGAGTCTCATATACTAGCAAACTGACAAATCACGTCTTCAGGATTCTTCATAAATGCCTGAACATCCAATGTTTATAATTTGGATATACATACATGCCCTTCACAATTCAGAAACACAAACACATATGGTCTAATATTCAAATTTCATGTTGACAATGAAACGACATTAAGTTGAGCAACCAGATAATGGGAGTGAAAACTCGTAAAATGAAATGAAAAATGCTAATAAGGACGCACCGGCAACATCAACGATAGATAATCATCGTGTGAAGCAACGCTCAAAACAAAAGGCCCGTCTAGTTTCAACGAATCAAGGACTAGATTGGAGTTCACTTGATTAGCCAGGGACTCAAAATCGTCACCTTCTTTAAACTTTTTCCACTCCGATACCTCGTCCCACGACTTGAACAACAAATCAATCTTGCCTCCAAAACGAACTCGAATATCGTAGCCCTGCAGAACACCGTACTTGACCTTCCCTACTTCTAGTTTCGAAACCCTAACGTCATCCGCCCTCCACTTTTCACCCTTAGCAATGGTTTGGAGTACTTCCTGATTCAAAAACAGAGAAATCAGTATCAATTGAGCAATTATTTGAATTGAACTAGGGAAACAGGGATTAAAAAAGCAGACAGACCGTTAAGAAAAGGGAGGGTTGAGGACGGAACTCGTCGCTGGTCTTGGGGTAGATGTAATGTGAGATGTTGAAGCGTGCGGGAGTTCTGGCGAGAGTGACGGTCGCCGTCGTCGTGAGGAGGAGGAGCAGAGAGAAAAGGATGAGAGAGATAGAGGAAGGAGCGATGACCATCGTCTCGTCGGTGCTGCGTTTTGAGGGAACAGAACACCTGCCAGAGGCGGTGGCGTTAGATCTGTTTAGTAGTGGACTTTGGCTCTAGGGATGCAACGGGGCGGGTTACGGCGGTATCTCCGAAACCGAATTTGATCCGACTTTCTAGCACCCGTTCCGATCCGTTCCGTCTCGTAATTATAAAGATTTGGACCCGATTCGACCCACCCATTCACATTAATAAAATTTTATTTTATTAATAATTTAAAGTTAAAATTAATTCTTTTTAATTTTTAATATAATTCTAACTCAATTTAACCACTCAAAGTATAAAAATATCCCTTTTTAAATATATATTATGTACATATTTAAAAAAAAAAATAGATATAATACTAGTTGAGGCGGGACGGGTTAGGGGCGGAATGGAACCTAAATTCGAATCCGCCCCTAACCCGATCAAATTTAAAAAAATTATGAAAAAATCAATTTTTTTTAGGCGAAACATCATTAGATTCGAATCAGATTACGAGAAATTGTCGTCCAAGGCTCCTCATCTGTTTGCAGTAGTGGCCATTGGTCTGGTCAGAAATGAGAGAGATGAGTTCTGAACCGTTACTATGAAATGAAATGAAATGGACCAAATATGGAGTGCCTGTCCATTTTTTATTTATGCAGTGACTTAATACACATAAACGTAAAATATGTATATAATATAATTAGGGATTTTGACTTTTTAGGTCCTAAAATTTTCGTGGGGGTTCAAAATGGATCCCAATGTTCAAAATAAGTCAATTTGGGTCATGTTGTTTCAAAAATCAATTAATCTAGGGAATTTTTTACGGTTTCGTCAAGAAATGGACGGATATGGACTCACGTGCAAAGCACGTGAGTTTTTCAAGGATCTGAAGGTCATTCTGCC
>JAOWAN010000005.1:10257373-10268822 GCA_028566635.1 Lobelia cardinalis | reverse complement strand
CTAAATGCCATGTCACCAAATTTTAATTTAAAAATATGGTCAACATTGATAAAGAGAGTTAAATGGTAATTAATAAATAATTAATTAATGATAATTAAGTATTATTTTAATTAAAATATTAATTAAAATAATTAAGGTTGAATTGTAATTAATGAAAATAAAACTTAAATGTGTCATATTTAATTACATTTAACCTTAATTAAAGAAAATAAAATTTAATGGTGTAATATTTAATTAGAGTAATAATAAATTTTATATTATATATTATTTAATTTAATAATTATTATTATTATGTTTTTTTTATAAATATAAAAATAATTTTAAATATTGGGAACTTTTTAGAGGATTAATACAATCAGGGGTGATAAGTGTTAACTTTCATTAGTTAATTTAACAGAAATTGGATGGAAGAAAGACATTACATATTTATTTCAAAGTACATGTTCAATATCGCAAAAAAATTTATTTGGGGATAAATCCCAAGTAAAAATCTAAGTACAGGGGTATAAATATCAAATATCCCCTGTATTTTTTTTTCCAACAACATTTGTTAAACAAAGAAAACACGAACGTCGGATTGGATTTGGTAGCGAGGTTACTTTAACCGGGTTGGGAGTTAGATCCGGTATATGAATTCAGATTACAATTATCACCAAGTAGTGCCCGAAGGCACAAATTTGTTCACGCGCTCATAAGAGTGTTGTTGTCACTTGCTTTTCACCTTGGACCAAACTCTCCAGTGTCTCCACTCGTCCGGGTCACGCGTCAAATAGAGGTACTAACAAGTCACTGAGTCAGTCACCCCTTGGGGTATTTGGGGAAATTAAAGAGGCTTTTAATGAGCGGGTCGAATCCACCGGGAACCGAGTCGGGGGGTGTTTTCTTTGATCATCTTTGATCTCTTTTCTATACGTACACATACCTGTATATATACACAATCTCTCTCTCTCTCTCTCCCCCCCTCTTCTTCAATCAGCTAGATAGAGATTCAGAGTGTTGGAAGAACCAATTGCTAATTATGGTCTCACATCTCAGGTGAGGAAAATGATTGGTGGAATTGAGTTCGATTGTTGTTAGGGTTTTACAGAAATAGGAGAGAGAGAGAGAGAGAGAGAGAGAGAGAAAAGAGAGAGAAAGAGGGAGAGAGATGTTGAATGCGGGGAAGCCTCACTTCATCAAGGTTTTCAACCTTTCTACAAGCTCCGAACAACTGGTAAAATTCTCTCCCTCTCCCTCTCCCTCTCCCTCTCCCTCTCCTCTCTCTCTTTTTCTCTCTCTCTCTTTTTCTCTCTCTATTTCCAGCTATATTTGCCGATAAATTGTTTGTATATATGCATGCATTGAACTGTGCTTTAAGCTCAATTAAGTGTTGGAGTATCAGCCGTGTACTTTACTTTGAGAAAACGGCTAATGATTAGAGTACTGAGAAAATTCAGTCATGTAACTAGTTTGCTAGGGTGTTAACTAGTACATTAGCCCAATCATAAAATGGAGAGAGTATAAAATGCAGTGTCTAGGTTTCGTGCCTACACACGTACACAGACAGAGAGAGACAGATAAAAGAGGAGAGACAGTTACGATTCGGGGGAGAGGATATGCAGGAACATGAGAGAGCATGGGGGAAATGCAGTTTCTTAGTTTCACCCTGAGAAAGAGCTACGGTTGAGAGGAGAGGGGTATAGAGTGAGATGTGGGTGAGAACATCAGAGATAGAAAGGGATGAAGAGATAGAGCGACCATGGGGAAACGTGAGTGTATGAGAGAGAGAGAGAGAGAGAGAGAGAGAGAGAGAGAGAGAGAGAGAGAGAGAGAGAGAGAGAGATCACATGCACACATACATCATACCTGCTTGATCACTGGGGTTTCACTCGAGGTTTCAGAGCGCATTGGCACTATTAGATTGTTTCAACACTTAAAACTAATGGTTAGCTGCTTGCATAATTTCAAGTTTTTCCGTTGCAGAAAATTCCATCGAAGTTTGGTAGACATATGGAAGGAAAGACATCTGGACCAGTGTCCTTGGTGGGTCCAAGTGGGAATACCTGGCATGCTGACTTGATTCAGCAAAATGATGGTTTATTCATCTTTGGCGGATGGGAAACGTTTGTTAGAGATCACTTCCTTACTAATGGTGACTCTCTAGTTTTTAGATATGATGGTAATTTGCATTTCACGGTACAAGTTTTTGATCAAAGTTCTTGCGAGAAGGAAACTGCTTTTTCTGCTGAGTGCCATCAAGATCTGAGCAACTTTGACAAGCACTTTGGAAAAAAGAGGGAAAGGGAATATGCATCTTTGCTGGATAACATCGTTGATGGTGTGCCAAAGAAATCGAGAGGTGCTCAAGTCCATTCTGATTGCGTAACCAGGTACCAAGATGCCACAGACATGGCTGAAAAGCAAGGACCCATGCCGGAAGATGTGGATACCATGTGTCAAGCAGTTGGCTTTTTGAATGGGTCAGGGTATGGAGGCAGTCCGATAAATAATTCTGTCACATTTGCTGTGCCATTGCAAACAAAAGTTCATTTTGACAATTCAGGTAATTGCTATTTGTATGGTTCAGCAAATAGGAATCTTATTCTGTTTAATGAGAGAGTGAATTGTAGGGCATACAAACATCATTTTCACTAATACCGTTTTCCGTTATCTTTTGCTGTTATGAGTTTACTTTCTGTTACACACTCTGCCCTTTTTAAGTCCAGTTTGTTTTTGAATGTGAAGCAGATGAAATCTCAGCCTCTGAAGCTGATAGGATAGCCCGTTCTTTCATTTCAAGTTTCCCACATTTCACACAAGTTATGAAACGGTTCAACATTAGTGGTTCATATACTTTGGTGAGTTACTCTCACATGTGGTGATTGGTATATTTTACTCAATATATTATCTATTTATTCACATGTAAACATTCATTAGATATTAATGTTGATCGTTTTCCATTTTTTACAAAGTTGTATGGCATTGTCAGCCAAGTTTTCTTGTAAACCAAGCATTGATGCATCCATAAGTACTGACCCATGTGGCCAGTGCTTTTCTGCTGCCTTTTAAGTGAGTGTATACTATGACTTTGCCCCTTGTTATGTGGCTTACTGAAGCTCACTTCTGGATTTTGAATTTCGATTCCTCCAGTTAGGCGAAATGTTTCTTAACAACCTTCTATTTAACTCTTTTACTTCCACACTAACTAAAGAAATGCCATATATGGTTGAGTTGACAGTCTTCACTGGTTTCTGTCTTACAGAACATTCCGTATCAATTTGCTATGGCACACCTTCCCAAGTGCAAAGTAAAGATTGTGCTTCATAATTTGAGAGGACAAAGTTGGACTGTTAATTCGATACCTACCACAAGAGTTCAAACATCCCATACTTTTTGTGGAGGGTGGTTGAGTTTTGTCCGTGGTAATAATATTAATGTGGGAGATGTCTGCATTTTTGAACTAGTGCGCAATTGTGAATTACGTGTGCAAGTTCTTAAGGTTAGACCGGAAGGGCCTGACTCTGAAAGTGGTAAGTACAAAGCATTGACAAACGGCGCTGCGCAAAAAAATTCAGGACGATTGCAGAAAAAAGGGAAGGGTAGTGCGCGTAAAACTAAGCGAATGAGCAAGATGGAAAGTCAAAAGATTGCTTTCTCCATTGAGAAAGTGAAACTTGGTCTTACATCAAAGGGTTCTTCTATCAGTTCTCAGTTCAGATGTAGCAATGGGAAAACGGGTAAGATCTCTAACTAGTTTTTGAAATTTTATATACTTGACGCACTTTAGTCCTACAGTTTAGGTCATTACCGGTGCCTGGTAAACAGCTTGGCCTGGCAAGTATAATCTTACTATTTTCATCGTATAATTGCAAAAGCATAGTTCTCCTTCCAGTGCCATTTTGGCACCCTTAGTGGTGAGAAAAATGCTGGGCGCTGGTCTTGTGAATTCCTAATTCAGGATTGCTGTATTTCAAACAAGCTTCTATTGTGTAATTTATCCAGTGACCCTGAGTAACAGAAGATCACAGGATGCAAAGGGTTCTCATACGAAGAGCTGTATGTCATTGAAGTCAGTACCTGAGGAAAAATTGGCTGCCGAATCTTTCATTTCCAGTTTTCCCCACTTTGTTAGAGTCATGAAAAAGTTCAATATTAGTGGTTCCTATACTTTGGTGAGTATTCTCTTTCTAGGCTTTTCTGTTTTGACTCCTGTTAGACATCATATGTGATCTTGTGTTGCAAAATGTAGAATGATATTAAATGGTTCTACACATGAAATCCTTCAGGTATATTAGCATCTTTTGAGTTTTGCATTATAACTGAATACAACGTAAAATTGAAGTTCATATTCTGGATCCTCTTTGGGTGTGGCTAGAATGGCTGAGAATCTCATCACCTGAGGATACTAGAAACGCCTTTTATTCACGTTTGTGAGTGGGATTTTTCATTTATCTCTTTTTAGCAAAGGAGAGTTTAGTGCTATACCAAATAGATGAATAAATATATCAAAGCTAGTAGGCATTGCTTCACTTGGAAGCTAAACATCTGATGGGGCACTCTGTTAAATGTGTTGTTCCGTTATAATTATTATAGCTTTCTTCTCATGATAGCTATTGGTTCTGAAAATGCATCACATATTGAATAGGTATATGCCAAATATCATATGGCCACCATACCATACAAGACCAATGCATTGATGATTATGGCTCAACTGCTTTTTCTTTTTCCTGGTACTTGCTGATTTAGTATTGATATCAAAGAGCTTGGCTCTCTAGGAATATGTTACACCTAGTTGACAAAAGATATGCAAAATAAATGGACTGATTTGGGGACAGATTTCGTGCCATGGATAGTGGTGTAGTGGTACTATATCAAGCCATAGATGATTAAACATTAATAAATGAGAGGGGAAAAAGTGGTACTCTATCAAGTGAATGGATTAGAAGGCAAATGATGAGGCCGAAGAGCCAATTGACCTTCATCAGACTTGGATGGATGATCACACTTAATAGAGGCATTACCTTCTTTTCCTATGTACAGCCGCATACTAGGAATTTAAGGGTGTGAACAGTTTGCTTATTACATTTTAATTTTTATTGACATTCTGAACTCGATTACTTGTTTTTCTGCTATTTGCATTTTCCACCATATTGCCTACTCTATCTAACTTTGCATTAAACAGAAAGTTCCTTATCAGTTCTCTATGGAGCACCTTCCTGATTGTAGAACAGAGATTGTCCTTCGTAATTTAAAAGGAGAATGTTGGACTGTTAATTCAATCCCAAGTATGAGGGTGCAGACATTACACACTTTTTGTGGAGGGTGGATGGCATTTGTTCGTGATAATGACATTCAAATGGGAGATATCTGCATCTTCGAACTTGTTGGCAATTGTGAAATGCGCGTACACATATCTAGCTCTCTCGGAAATGGGCAACATTATCAAACAGAAGAAGCAACTTCTCGTGAATTAGCTATAGGGTCGTTGATAAGCAATCGCCCTCTTTTCTGAGATGCATGACATTCTTTTGTATTAGGGTGAGTATCTTCTATTTTATTTGTCTATAAAATAGTGATTTTTGCAAGTTCAAACACTGCTTTTTTCATCTTAATCATGCTCGATATCTTCATAGTGGCATCGTGTCGTCGTGACCTGTTTTCTGATCCACCAGAAATTGATGTGGAAACAAAATGATCATTTAAATTGTTCTCATTGCTGAAACACTAAATAGTGAACTATAGGCTCTCTTCTTCTCGTGTTCAGAATTTCAACATTGGCATGTTTATGTAATTGTGTGTTGTTTTGTAGCTGTGAATCTATGATAGCCAGTTTTCCCTTATTAAGTTTTAGAGTTAACTCTCTTATGGGTGATCTCAACCGTGAAGACCCTTTATGTATGCTTTAGATGTTCTATAGGTGAATGCCCATCATTATACATTACGTTGTTGCAGTATAGTGAAGGCTGGTGGAGGTCAAGTAGCCGTTAAAGAATTTATAGCGTATCATCAAATGAAAAGCATCGTTGTCATCTAGACATTGTGTTAAAGTGAATAATCTGTGGACTTTGAACATTGAATGAATGACTTATGAATTTTGAATTCATTAGTATTAGTATTAATCTCAAAGCTTACTGTCAGTTGTTTCCCTACATCCTTTTCCTTCTTCCTCAATTTTGCTAGTGAATTGTGCTTTCAACCTCTTAATTATTTTCTCCCGTTTTTTAGCAGGTTAGGAATGCCTTCTTGGGGATAATGCAAGGTGCTTGTTTATTGAGCTGGTAAGGGTACAGAGATGTCTGCATGATATTTGTGGATTAATTAGTTAATCTGGAATGATGAAAAGCTCACAAGTACATATTATCCATCTCTCATCATGTGAAATTATCAGAGTTAGTTTTCGAGGCATCAGACATCGTGAAACCCTTGGACTGTACATGAATGTATCTTTTACTGCTTCATCTTCTCCCTCCCTCTCCTGCTGTATGTTCCAGTGTAAGGATCCTATGGACCTAAGAGCGCAAAGTGAGAAAGGAACTGTTGATGGCTTTGCACTAATTTACTCAGATTTCTTTAGATGGAATTGTACAACTTCTTGAAGAGGTGAGATGGCTTTGTAATAAACAAGGGACGTTTAGTACAACTTGGTTTTCCCAGCTGTCTACTCTTCTACACCAGCTGTATATACTTAATTAAATATCTATAGTATAAATCTAAGATGTCTTCTTACTGTTCAAAGAACTGTGCATCGATAGGACATGGAGAACAGTGACGGCTGACACACGGCTGTCATAATTGGACTCTATCCTTGGATAGAGGCATTCCCTAGTATATATATATATATATATATATATATATATAGGGGCGGTAGGAACCTAAATATTGTAGGAATCGTCGACACAATATTGAAAAAAATTACTGTGTTTGAAAAATTCACCGATACAGAATTCAAAAATTTTACTGTGTTCAGAAATCTTTAACTACTTTAAGCCATTGATTCTCCTTTTGTGGAATTTCTCACTGTCTACTTCGTCAATAAACAAGATTGCGGACTAATGTGTTGAGCATATATCTAAGCATGCCTTTATTCTTAAGACAACCAATCCCTATGAGTTCTACTATAGAAGCTTTCAGGTCAAGCTGTCTTTAAAAAATAGCTTTGGAGGGCTGGGATTCGAGAATGGCAGAAGAAGCCTAAACTTCCTTCGAAAAGGATGTATACAAATAAAGCTAGGGTGAGCATAAGTATCTAATGAATCCACCTCGGGCAAAAGGGGCGGATAATGACTTAGCTAGCACGGAAAGGGAAGAGAAAGCCTACTTCTGTCCCATTGAGGAGCAAGCCTCTCAGAAGAGCCGTTAGTGGGATTGAAAGAAAGGACATTTGGAACGTAAGCTGTACCTAACCGTCTTTGAAGGAGGCAAACATTCTCCTTAATGACTAAGACCAGGAACGGTCTGATCAAATAAGGGGGAAGACCGCTCTTTGAAACTCACCAGCACAAAGACTTCAGTTCGTGGAGTTTCTTCAGAAGCTGCTACCCCTCTTTGACTCTCCTCGTTACTGGTAAAGCGGCAAAAGACAGAAACAAATCCACTATTGGTTTTACATCAAGTAATACGTAGAGTAACTCCGCGTATAGCAGTTGTATGAACTCTTAAGCTTGACTTCTATACGTGACCGATCTAAACTCTTATGACATGAATGAGAGTGGGCTAGGAGAATTTTCGAGCTGTGAACCGAAAGTAGTCCAGGGTCGAACTTCTTAACTCCTAACAAGGCAGGAGAAGGGGGAGTTGGTTGGGCATTTGATATTTTCTAGTATTTCAGTACTTATACCTTACCCATGTATATCCTTAATTACGAAATAGAAAAAATAGGAAAGGAATTTCCGAACACAGTGTGTTCGTGAATTTAATGATCGAGATATGGTTCTTACGATATTTAGGTTCTTATTTGAGAAGCTAAATTTAATTACGAATGAGTACATATTTTTATATTTCATTTTGGAGTTATAAATCATGAGATATTTGCGTTTAAAATTTAAGGTGAAAAATAAATAACTTTGTTCAAATCTAACCCAATTTTCAATTGATAGAACTACCCAATTTTTCTATTTAATTACGAATTTGCAATCAATTTTTTAATTATGAATATAATCTCAACCCTTAATCTCTGTATAATTCAATCATTAAAATTGATTCCTATAGTTCCTATTTTTTTAGGTTCTCATTTGAGCGGCTACATATATATATATATATATATATATAGGGGAGAGCTCAAATGAGAACCTAATTAATATGAGAACCGTAAGAACCGATCTTATTCATTAATTTAAAACATATTATACGGCTGAAATTTTAATAAGGAAGGGTTTTTTTTTTTTTTACTTTACCTACATGCTATAAATGGAAGCTATACTTTATCCTTAAATCTACTTATTAAGTGTGAACATAATTTTTTTTTTCACTCCTCAAATTTTAAATGCACATATCTCGTTATTCGTATCTCCAAATTAAGATTCGTTTTCATATTCTTGCTCGTAATTAATTTTTTTTTAAATAAGATCAATTATGAATATATTTGAAAATTAAATAAAAAAGTAAAAAAAAAGATGTAGTAAAACATTTACTACTGCATCCAATGCAATTAATAAAATACAACCGGATGTAGTAGTAAAATTTGTACTGCATCCAAGTATAATTCATAACATACCAAAGGATGCAGTAGGTATATAGCTACTACATCCAGTGCAATTCATAACGTTCAACAAGATGCAGTAAAAATATTACTACTGCATCCAGTATAATTTCACAAAAAACACAACAGGATGTAGTAGCAAAGTTTCTACTGTATCTGGTGCAATTTTATAAAATATAACAAGATGCACTAGCAATGTTCCTACTGCATCCGTGTAATTTTGCAAAATATAACAGGATGCGGTACGAATATTGTTATTGCATCCAGTGCAATTCATAAATTACAATAGGATGCAGTAGCAATACTAATTCATAATATACAATAAGATGCAGTAAAAATATTACTACTGCGTCCATTGCAATTTCATAAAAAATAACATGATGCAGTAGCAATGTTCCTACTGAATCCGATGCAATTTCATAAGATATAACAGGATGCACTAGTAATGTTCCTACTGCATCCGTGCAATTTCATAAAATATAACAGGATGCAGTACAAATACTGCTACTGCAACCAGAACAAATCATAAATTACAATCGGATGCAGTAGCAATACTACTACTGCATCTTGACTTATTTTTTGGCTTTTTCATTTAATCTTCAAATATATTCATGATTGATCTTATTTTAAAAGAAATTTAATTACGATCAAGAATATGAAAACAGATCTTAATTTGGAGTTATAAATAATGAGATATATGTATTTAAAATTTGATGAGGAAAAATAATAATTGTGTTCACACATATTATTTTATAAGTTGTGTTCACACTATATACATCTCACCCGTATATTTTTTTTAAATTTATGGAACGAAATAGGTTCTTATGGTTCTTATTTAAGTAGATTACTAGTGGAGTAGAAGTCTATATATATATATATATATATATCTATAGTATAAGGAGGGGATGTGGACCCCTCTTGGTGAATAGTAACTTTGGAACAACTTTCAAAAAAATTTGAGCTAGGGGGCAAGGCAAAATCTGATGAGCGCCTAGGCGTTCGATATGTTTGGAGCGCCCAATGTACATAAAAGCTATAAATTATGCACATAATAATTATGAACATACTAATGATATAACTTATGTGCATTTTATATTTATGTTGTGTGCATAATTTATAGTCTTTATGTGCATTTGATACTCCTAATACACCGAGTGCCTAGACACTCGGTATACTTAACTAAGGGGGCAAGACTGCAAATCAGTCGGAAAGGAGACATGAGCTGGGGGTGGGCTGTTGTGGTGGGTAGATTAGTACTACTACTTCTTTTCGTCTTTCTTTTTCGTCTTTTGTTTTACATAATTTTTTTATTTTGATTTTTTTCTGTTTCTTTTTTTTTTATCGAATATTATTATAATAAAATTATTTTTTCTTAGCTAAATCTGTTTATTGACTCAAAATTTACATTAAAAAACATAAATAATTTATTTTTGAATGTTTTGAGCGCACGGACTTATACTAGTATATATATATATATATATATATATATATATATATATATATATATAGGGGCGCGTTTCAATGAGAACTTAAATAAATAAAAATTATAGGAACCAATCTTACTCATTGGATTAGAAAAAAATAAACAAATGACATGTAATTAAGTGTGAACGTAATTTATTGAATAACAAGGGTAATACTATCATTATGCTAGGTGTGAACACAATTATTTATTTTTCACCTTAAACTTTAAATGTAAATATCTCATTATTTATAACTCCAAAATAAAATCTAAAAATATGTACGTGCTCGTAATTAAATTTTCTTTTAAACAAGATCCATCATCAATATGTTCTGAAATGAAAAAAAAAATCGTTCATAGTTCGTCACGTTTCTTCAACACAATATTAAATTATCTACTGTGTCGTTGAAGACACAGTAACTCATTAGATACTGTGTCTTGTGATTTATTCGTAATTTATTAGCAAGTTTGTTACTGTATTATTTTCAATTGTTGTCTTTGATGTAAATATAATCTTTATGATCAAAAACCTAATCAAATTGAAAATTACTCATGATACGATAATAAATTTTCTACTTTGTCACTCAAGACACAATAAAATATTTGATGTGTCTTGAACGACACAGTAACTAATTTAATACTGTGTTTGAATAACGTGAATTCATTATGAACGAATTTTTGTTTGATCTTAGAACATATTTACGATGGATCTTGTTTAAAAGAAAATTTAATTACGAGCACATACATATTTTTAGATTTTATTTTGGAGTTATAAATTATTAAATATTTGCATTTAAATTTTAAGGTGGAAAATAAATATTTTTGTTCACATCTAAGCCAATTTTCAATTGATAGAATTGCCTAGACTTTCTATTTAATTAAAAATTTGCCATAAGTGATTTAATTATAAATATAATCTCAACCATTAATCTGTGTATAATCTAACTATCAAAATTGGTTCCTATAGTTCCTATGTAGGATTGGTTCTCATTTGAGCACCTCCTATATATAGGAAGCTAATCAAATGAGAACCACAAATAAAATGAGAACCTAAGAACCAATCTTAACCGTTAGATTTAAAAAAATTAGACGGTGAGATTAAATAGGATGACGGTGACATGAATTGTAATTTTAGTTCGAATAAAGGGTATTTTTGTCATTTTCACAAAAATTTTGATGGATCAGTGTCATTTTGATGGATCAATGTTAAAATTTGATGAATCAGTGATAAAATTTAGGGAAAACGGCATTTTAGGTCCCAATGTTTGACAACTTTGGCATTTTGGGCCCCCAGGTTCCAAAGTTGGTGA
>JAOWAN010000005.1:10244547-10257273 GCA_028566635.1 Lobelia cardinalis | reverse complement strand
TCTCTCTCTCTCTCTCTCTCTCTCTCTCTCTCTCTCTCTCTCTCTCTCTCTCTCTCTCTCTCTCTCTCTCTCCTGTTCTTGCGTTAGTTATTCTGAACAGTCTAGTTCAAAACTTATCTTTCCCTTTAGTAAAGTTGACCAAAAAAAATCAAAACATTACACTTATTCAGGGATGGAGGGAGTAATAGTTCTTGGGGAAGGGGATCTTTTTCTTAATCTTAGCCTTGTTATGCATTAGTTTTTCTTTATTGTCCTTGCACAAATGGGCTCTCAGCTGCGTATCTCATGACGACAGTGGTTTTTGATTTTTGGGATGATGTAATTAGCAATTTAGCATGTTTGCTTTCACGCCCTGCATTTGTCTCATAATGTAGTATACTTGTGGTCTGAACTTTTCAAGGAGCCATGCTTCAGTTGTATAGGATGCCAGTTTCAGGAACACGTTTCACTCGATGGAGATTCAAGCAATACCTAATTTATCACTCCAGAGATTCAAGGCAAATGATGCTGGAAAAGTTTGAAAATGCTTGCCCCAGGGCGCTCGCTTGTGCTGATATTCTTGTTCTTCCATCTGAGAGATGGCGTTTCTCTGGTTTGCACTACTCACTTTTTCCTAGTTTCATGCAGAATTGCTTCCTACTTATGTCATGAATTCTGCTATGCGTTGATTGGAGTACTTCCCAGTCTCCCTCACGTACACTGTATATTGCTTCTTTGTAAGATGCGCGTGGAATGTTAATTGAACTTTTCTTCAGCTAAATGTGATTGAAAGTGCCTGCAAGTTTTTCAACCTCTACAAAGAAGTCACTGCAAAAGCTAAGAAATTATAGTGATCAATGCCAAACAAAGAATTTGTTGAAATAACATTAGCTTTCTGGTAATGAGCTTTGCCAAATCTTATTGTTAACTTGATCAAAAATATTACACCAAGAGAATAGACTGACATAGCAAAATTTTCCATCTAGTTCCCACCCATTTTTTTCATTTTCTGTTTCTGTCAATCTCTCCCATGACAATTTTTGTTTGTTTTTTGGTGGACATTCATATAAAGCGAACGTAAAGTCTGCTTCGTAGCAACCTATATCCTTCTAGAAATTTGAGAGTCTCACAGAAACAACACTTGAAATTAGAAAAACTATATAAAGCACTCCTCGTACTTCGTACCAAAATCATGAAAAATACAAGTAGATCACTTCCAACAACAAAAAGAAAAAAGGAAGAATTGTGTTTTTCTTTACAACAGTAATTTTACGAAAAAAGCCATGACAAAAAGTAGATACTGTTGGATTCTGATTAATGGAGTTTGTTGCGTTTGTTGTTAAATATAATTGCTAGGGTTAAAAAGGTATAATTCAAAATAAGTACTGTTGAGCGCTTTTGGTCATGTCATTTACTAATGGTCACAACTCACAACCCTGTTATCAATCACAAGCAGGCTAAGTGCATAATATATATATATATATTTATTTATTTAATGAGGATTGTTAGTGTTTCCCCCACCTACCCCCAAGGTGACTCGAACCCGTGACCTACTGGAACAGGTGAGGCGTCTTACCACTAGACTGCACCTCGTTGTCTAGTTAGTGCGTAATATCAATGACCTTACTCGAACAGGATCTATTCTATAGGATTGTGCCTCTGCATTCTTAATTTCTAAGGCGACAGGAACCTAAGTCTGGTGGATGAACATGGTTGCTTGATTAAAAAACAAACGAGTGTTATATCATACCCTTCATGAACGAACGCCCAAGTATTAAACTGCGGCAGCAGAAGAGAATTTGAAGTGTTACATTCTTACTGTTTCCTCTTTGTTTGCTGATATCGTACAAATGATAGGCTACACCACCATGGGTCTAGCATTCCTCTTATCCTCCATCAGACTTGAGGATGTAACTGTTTTGCTCAGCAAGGATGCAACTCCATCCGGCAATTATGTTACAGCACAACCTTCCGTGTTCCACAGTTTAATGTGACCGTTCCGTTTAAGTAAATTTTGTCGCCTTATGAGTTATGACGTTTACCATTGATATAACGCGTGATTTGACCGTTGCTTACAGCACAATTTTTTTTCCCGATAATATTCGTTTATTTGACCGTTGTGTTAGTGTATAAATCTTTCTACACCTGCCATTTATGAGACCGTTGCATTATAGCTAAATCTTGCTTGAGTATCATTAATATATGTGACCGTTGTAATTTTAAAATGTCTAGGCAAATAAAGTTAATGCTTTCATAATTTGAATCGAATAATTCTAGAGCCACAAAGAAATGTATACAAAAAGTGTACAAAAGCCTTGTTGGCTTAATATGATTTGACCAAAAAATTTGTGGACCCTATCGCTGACGAAAATTGCACCAATAAAAATGTTCTACATTGTCATTTGTGCACTTCTCTTTGCAGTAAAAATGTTCCAAAATATTCCGTTTCCAAACGTCTCTCTAGTAAATTCAATTATAGCCGTTGGTGAATTTGGTAGTTGACCGAATGAATGACAAGCGAATTCAATTCAAAGAGCTGAATAGTTGGTACAGGACTATAGCAGTAAATTTCTAAAGCCACAAGAAACTTGGATCAAATGGTAAAAAAGTAAAAAATAAAAAGAGTGAAAGCAACGGCTAGGGAGAACATTACCAGTATGGTTAATTAGCTAGAGGTGTGAGTTAACTCTACAATTATTCAGCTGACACTATATATATGATATGCATACATGCACTCAGCATTCTTGTGTAGCGATTATATTTTCCTCTCATTTCATTTCAATTCATATCAGACTAGCTGTGTATTCTTCTCAAACCATAGCTCTCATTACTGCTTTTGGATTTCGGTTCACCTCTCTCTCTGGTTTTTTTTCACGTTTCTTTGGCCCAGTTTCTTAAAAACTGCTCATAAGTGTTTTTTCTTAAGGAAAGAAAATATAGATTTTGTTGGTTTGGTGTCAGAGGGGCAATCTTATTTCCAGGGAGAGAATGGCCAATGTAGAGAACAAGTATTGCAAGAAAAGAGAAGGGGAGGTTTACTCTTTAAATCATTTTCAGTCCGCCCAATTTTTCCAGCTTCTCTCCGGTTCATTTCAACGCCAACTCGTATGTTCTATTTTCTATATATCTTATTATACAGACATGCATGCTCCCCCCCCCCCTCTCTTTTACATTTCCTTTTGGTATAGATCTTGATGTAGATGCTGCATTTTTCATGGCGCATGATATATCTGTGACTAATTCGTGTTTTAACTATTATCCATCAGCATCAACACATTTATACCTGCTTGTACTTATCCAATTGAATCAGGCTTTTACTTAGTGGTAATAAATGTGAGGTTAATGATTCCGTGGTTGAACCAATTGATTGTGTAGTCGGAAATGTAATTCCTATGAATAAAATATCATTGTTGACTTGTTTTTGTTACATAAGGAGTGTGATTTTAGTAGTCCATAGTTTAAACTTTTCTGATGGTTAGATTGTCTTCCTTTGGTAGAGATCTTTCATTTATGTTGAACCAATTCAAAATCCATCAACTTTAACTTTGCTTTATGTCTAATCCGGTTAAAAGAACAAAAACGTGCTATTAGTTAATCAAAGGTCCAACTGATCACTGCGCCTGTATTGTAAATAGGCCGTTACAAATAATCCAGCGAGTCAGTTATGTAGGAGACTACGTTTGTTTAGTAGCCGGTTCATGCTTCAACTTGAACTGGCTTATCCAAATCGGTTCTACCACCTAACATTGACTGTTTGTGTAGACAACGTATCAGAAAGAACATGAACATGCTCAGCAACGTTTGAATGAACATTTCAAATGGTATCTTTCAATAATGATTTAAGGAAAAAGTAATTGACATTCCATCATTGGTGGCGCTTCTCACATTGTCAATTATAAAAACCGCTGTGTTAAGGTTGATTTGAGTTGATGCATAAATACTTTATTTAGACTAGTTGACTAGACACGTGTGGTGCACACGTGATGTGCCTGATAATCATCATTTGTGTTGTCTTGCTCTTCCTTGAGATGCCATGTCTAGTGATTATGGTATTGAAAAACTCAAACTAAATCAAGAATATTAGCATAAGATGTATTCTCCCAGTGGTGTTATTTTAATGGGTGTTTTTCTCTTCTTTTTCTGTACTCTGTCCCTAAATAATATTTTCTTCTTTATGATGCCTATCTATAATACAATTGAGGTCGGTGGGGTCCATCTAAAATGAATAGTAATTCAAGGTGATATATGAGAGAGGTTGGGATTAGTTAAAAAAGAATGTGTGTGTTGGGGGTGTGTGAGTGTGTGGAGGGAGGGGGGACAAAAAGTATGTGTAGGCATGTGTGTGTTGGGAAGATAGAGAAGGGTGATGGGAGAGGGGGGATAAAAAATATGTGTGGGGGAATGTGTAATTTTTTATTTTTTGACTTAATTAATTAAAAAATATATAATAATATATATTTTTTATAATTAAAAATATACATATAATTATATTTTTATTTATAATTAAATATTTTGATATGCTTTGAACATAAAAAAAATGAATCGTCGAACATTATTGCGCTGTGTCCTCGGACACGGGCATTTACTAGTTTACCAATATAAAGAGTCATTCAACAATCCAAATATTGGTTTTTGGATATTATTATCTTTATAGTTATCAAAGATATGTCGTGTGTACTTTATAGTTAGATAACTTCACATCATGGAAGAAAAGAAAAAAGTCATAGGTGCATACATTCTGTTGATCTAGAAGTCGGGCCCATATTTATAACGTGGATTCATGTTGTATAAGCTACTAGTATTGGTGGACTTTTTATCAATGAACATATTGTACATTGGATTTTTTAAACCACTTTTGAAGATTAAAACAAATAATGTTGCTTGCATACTCGTTGAGAATTGATTGATTCTCTCTTCCTGAAGAAAGAGTTGTGATCTTGGTGTGCCATTAGAAATGCCTAATCTTACTCCGAACACATGATTGCATATGGTGCACTTTGCAGGCTATCCCCAGTTCATTTTTCAACAACTTCTGCTTAGAACTAGAAGAGGTTGTTACTCTTCAAGGCCGAAGTGGTCGATCCTGGGATGTGGGTTTGTCAGTGGAGAGGGGTGCCTTATTCCTAAACAAGGATTGGGATAAGTTTGTATATGATAATTCCTTGGAAAAGAATGATCTAATAATATTTAAATATAAAGGGAATTCGATGTTTGATGTAGTTATTTTTGATCACATAACCCATTGTGAGAAGGAGTTAGTTAGGAAATGCGAGTACGAAAAGCTCTCTCATGGTGGGATGTTGATGCAAAGATGCATCCGAGAAACTTTGAAAGTTGTGGAGGAATCTGCTAAAGACTTTTCTAGATCTTCTTCTTATGAACTCTGCAAAACCAAACAGACAAGGAGTCATACGACGAACGGCGCGCAGAGTGCATTGCTAAAGCATAATCCATTGTTAAGGACAGAAGTTACCGAGGAACCTTTGGGCGACTCTCCTTCTGCTTCATCTGGAATCGATGTATTCAGACAGAATGGTAGACATATGATGAATGCCCCCCAAAGTGCATTACAAACACAAGATCCTTCCGGAATGGAAATTATGGATGAAATTTCTGGTGAATCGTCTTCATCTGCTGAAATATATGTATCGAGGCAGACTAAGAGACATCGGGAGATGAATAGGGTGCAGACTCACTTGCCAATGGAGACTCATGTGCCAAAGAGACGGCGTACACAGTCTTCTAGAAGGCCCAGGACAGAAGCAAACAGTAAGCTTCTATACTATGAATCTCTTTCTTTCAAATTATCTTTAATCTGTGGCAATTATGTAATTCCTAGCACCAAGGGGATTTATCATCTATGCATCAACATGGTTATTCCTAATCTGACTTGTTGCATTTACCTTTGAGTTAGGTGATCAAAATTGGCCAAAACGTAGGTGTGGTGGGCTACGCCCTCTGATGTATTATTCCAGGAGACCCCCTCTGACAGAGCAGATGAAACAAGCGGCCTTAGATAAGGCAAGGGCAGCTTGTCAAGCTGCAACTGCAGCTAACAGAAGGAGCTTCTATGTTGTTATGTGTCCTTCGCATGTATACATGGGGTTCTATATGGTAAAACAATTATCCATCTACATCCTCTGCTTCACACAAAAATCTTAACACACTTAATTTTGTTTTTCAATTTGATTATTTACGAGTAGAAAATAATTATTTTGTACTTATATATTTTTAACATTATCTAGTTTCAGTCTGCGCACTTCAATATAGTTTTCAATCTTCTAGTGTTAGCTTCTTTTCTAAATACATGTATTAGATATTGTTCAGAGAAATTGTTAACCTGTCCTCGAGAAAGTCAAATAAGACTATTTGAGTGGAAGAAGCAAATACATTTTAATCATCATACATCAGGATTAATTTGCTCTTTTGGTCTTTCCTTTCTTGTTTTGCACATACGATAACATAGCCCTTATAGTGAATACAGCAATAATGTTTATTGGTAAAATCTTCTGTCTGCAGACGATCCCAGCTCAATGGCTATATGCAAATCTTCCCGGCATGAACAATAAAGTAATTCTCCGAACTAGAAGTGATGAAGGGGAGATTAATACATGGAAGGTTATACTCAATCGCAGGGTTTCTGGAGGTGGACTGAGTGGTGGTTGGAAGTTTTTCGTTGAGCACAATTACTTGGAAGAAGATGATGTGTGTCTGTTTGTGATGGACGAACGACAGGCAGGTCATGCATTTGTCTTTGATGTCCACTTCTTTCGAGCTTATCCGAAGGACGTGATGCCTCCAGCCCCGGTGATTCCTCCATGGCATAAAAAGAAATCAAAACGCCCCGAGGAGAAGCCATAAACCAACAACACAGTTGATAAACCTGGACTCTGCAGGGCTTTCCCATCCCTTTGTCCTTCCTTGATGTCCTTTCGTAGTTCAGTTTTGTTGTCCAGACTGTTGGTTCCCGTAAAAAATTGTTTAGCTGATTTTGAACATTTTTATCAGAAGATATGAAGGTGTACCATTTTCCTCCTTTCATATTGGTATGGTTTCATTTTTATCCTTCCAACTTTTATCCACAATTACAAAAGATAAGAAAAAGTTTTATTAATATCAACATAATTTTTTCAAACAAATATAAGTATATAAATTTGTTAAGAGATTTAACTTAAATCTACAAGAGCTCGAGTCTTATATGGAATGCACTTTGTCTTTCCAAGTATGTACGGAGTTTGAATTTTCTATCTCAGTTATTGTGATATTTTTTTTATACGTATTATTTTAAAAATTATGTGAAAAAAAATAAAACGTGGTTTGAAAAAAAGAAAAAAGAAATTAATTCTTCTAAATAACCTTTGAGGTTTTGTGATTTAGTACTACTAGTAAACAGTGTTTAGGTTGGAGTGTTAGCTCAAGGACACGAGTCCGTCGTGACACATGTTTTGTTCAGTAACGGACAGTTGTTATTACCGACTTAATTACTCCTCCTCCTTTACCTTCACCCGTTCACCTCACCTCACCTACTACTACTGCCACTGCCTTTCAGATTCCGGTACGCTCTGCATCTCTCCTTCTCTGTTTTATTCTTTGGATCGCTCCACCATTTCAATTGCAATTGACTGGATTTTTTTTTTAATTTTTTTTTTTTTTTGGCGTTCTGATTTCCCAATTCTTCCCATTTGATTTTCTTTTTACCATCTCTAATTGGGCGCCTATAACTTTTATTCAATTCCTGAACTATTCTGCTTCTGAATTTTGTAGGTATTATTTAAGTTGGTTTGCTTCTTTCCAGGGAAAGTTTGATTTTTTCGGAGGTCAGAGAGAGAGAGAGAGAGAGAGAGAGAGAGAGAATGGGAGATGCAGCAGCAGCAGCAGAGTGCAGGGAATGCAAGAAAAGGGAGGAGCATATCTACTGGACATGTTTCCAATCCGTCCACTTCTTTTTGCCACTCGCTCCTCCATTCCGTCACCGACTTGTATGTTCCATTTTTACTGTCTTTTCACTCTTTTTTTTCTCTCTCTCTCTCTCTCTCTCTCTCTCTCTCTCTCTCTCTCTCTACTTGTATATATTAATATTATATATAACCTCTAATATTCCATCCGCATCAATATACCAGGTCTATCTTAAAAGGGTTTTGTACACTTGTTAATGAACCAACGCTTTTGCTAGAGATCGGATCTTCTGTCCCAAATAATGTTTCATTTCCTCGTCTCGTCCTTCTAAAACCTCGTCTCAACAGTCGAAAAGGCCAAAGGCCCGACGGTCAGGTTTTACTACAAATACTTCAAAGATGACCCTTAAATTGTAAACTTTAAACTCTAATTAATTAGTAATGTACTTGTCATTTTTAAACTCGGTTGTTAAATGCCGCCCCTACTTTTAACTGGACCGCTTCCTTAATATCAAAAATACCCCTAATTAAAAAAAAAAACAAAATCTTTCACCCAGTCTCTTGCTCTATGCAGCATCTTCTTCGGGAATGATAATCCAATAACCTCCAAATAATCCATAGTCAAACAAATTTGTACGAGTAATTTATTGAACAAAGACCAAAAGCCACAAGTGGTAAGGATCAGAGTTGAGACTGCATATGCTTGCAGATGGATTGCTATTTCCAAAAAATGTTGATTACCTTTATTTCTTTCGAACGATCAGTAACTTCATCGATTTCCAAAAACATGGATGCATAGACAAGGCCATTCCTTCGGGTCTTTCTCTAAGCTTTGAGTTTCCAACCGTTTCTGGGTTCCCTCCACTAAGTCCTGTGAGTAGCTTCTAATGCACTGAGTTACCCGCTAAGAGGTCGCAGCCCTAATTCTTCACCCTTTCCACATTTCACTCAATATCCTCACGGATTCAACTTCTGATGTGAACGATGTGTTCCCCATTTCCCCAAAAATTTCAAATTCGCTTCTTTCCATTTTCAATTTTTCCTTCTTCAATATAATATTCTATTTAGCCGTCTCAATTGAATAATTCGCAAAACTAGGGCTTTGAAATTGTAAACATTGTAGGGAGAAGAATAATTGGACTCCGTGGGTTGGTTAGGTTTTGTTATCACGGAGTTTTGTTTCCTTACGAATTGAAGCCAGGATGTTTGTTGATTGTATACACGGTCATAATATGGAAAGCGGCACACTTTGTTATGTCCTTGATGTCAAATGCTGTTGGAATATGGAGATAGAGAAAAAAAATATCTTCGTTATGTCGTTTAGGCATTTTTTACAAGGGGCATTTTTTGTATAAAGAGACGGTAGTGAGAAACTTGGGGGCGGCATTTAGTACCACTCTTTCTAAGAGGTATAAGTTATGTGATAGGAGACGAGACACCATTTGAGACAGAAAATTCGAATTCCTTTTGCTAACAAGTGCTCCGGTCACTTAGTAAGGACTAAGGAGCATTAAATAAACTTCATTTATTACAAACAAAGTTTAAGAAATATTTAATTTATGTGATCATTGGAAAATGTAAAAATTAGCATTAAATAACCTTCAAGCATATATAATTTATGATATTCAAGGAATATTACATTTATATGAAGGTTGGAATATATAAACTCGACATTAAATAAGCTCAATCAATAAATGCTTCGTAACAAGGGCACTTGTTAGCAAGATCCATATATTATTACCCCTAATTATAAATGACAATAAACAACGGTGTATATTTAATAGACGTGAAATTGGAGTAAACTAAAAAGTGTCAGCGAACGGCCTTATATTTTGAAACCAAACGAAACCAGTATATTTGAAATGGATGGAGTATTTTCTAAAATGTAAAGGCAGTAGAATTACCTTTTTCCAAAAATAAAAGGGGTCTATGCTTTTGATACACTTTGTAAGATCTCTACAACATACATAGTTTACCTGTTCTCCATATCAACAGCAGCTCTTGTAAAGTTGTAATCATAATTCAGTCGGGAATTGCAATGCAGGCTATTCCCGAGAAATTTGTCAACAATGTGCGAGAGAAACTGGCAGATGCCGTAACAATCAAAGGCCCAAGTGGTGCTTTGTGGGAAGTAGAACTAACATCAGATAACAGTACCTTGTTCTTTGGACATGGTTGGCAAAATTTTGTGGAAGATCATTCTTTAGAAGAAGATGATGTCTTGTTCTTCAAATTTATCGGCAACTCGTGCTTTGAAGTTAAAATGTTTGATTGCCAGACTTATTGCGAGAAAGAAGCTTCATACTTTGTCAGGAAATGTGAACACCAAGAGCTCGCAAATTTGCCAAACATGAATGTAGCAGAAAGTTTTGATGTGACAGATGACGCCTCTCATGAAGCTAACAAACCCAATCCCCCGATAAAACATCGAAGCGAGGAAGGTGTGCAGACCCCAGAGCCAGCTAGAAGTACTCAAGCTACTAGAAGGGGGTTGAGAAGTGCCAATAATAGTAAGCAATGTTTATCCAAATATTTGCTTTTCCTAATTTCTCTCAAGTTATCGATGGCCATTTGCATTATCTTATTGGTACAACAATATCATTATCCATGTGTACTGTTATGGGCTTCTTCAATAGCATAAGTTTTATATACCGTGTTTATTGTCAATCGTATATGCTGGTTCGCCAGCCGTGTTAGATGGCAGGCAAGGGACAAGCAGTGTGAGCTCCGGGTATCCTGTGCAGTTTGTATCCAACAGAAGGTCAGTAACAGAGGAGGAGAAACATGAGGCCTTACAAAGGGCAAATGCTGCACATTCAGCATCGGCCAAGTCCAGTTTCATAGTGGTTATGCGTGCCACTCATGTGTACAAGACATTCTTTATGGTACCATTTCTCTGTTATGAGATTTTACCAGTTGCCCAGTCATATTTTATCTGGTGGTAGCTCGAAGAATTTTCACAGCCCTCGCTTAAATTTGTTTGTTCTTATGAAGTAATTTATGTCCTCCCTTCTATGCAGTCTATCCCTGCTGAATGGCTATATTCCCATCTTCCAATCAATGTTAATGAAGTGATTCTAAGGATGCAAGGCAAGACCTGGTATACTGGAGTATACCGTAAGGCATCTGGAGGTGGACTAATGAGTGGTTGGAAGCCTTTTGCTCTTGAAAATGGCTTGGAGGGAGATGATGTGTGTTTATTCCAGCTGGATGATGAAGCAAGCCGCATTGTTTTGGATGTTCAGATCTTCCGTGTAGTTGAGAAGGTCGTTGCCCCAACCCGATTAACCTCTACTAAATCCACATCCACCAATGCGAGGGGTCGTACACCATCCAAGCGTCCTAGAAAACTTTAGTCCTAGGAATCTGATGCATAAACATGAAATTTCTCTTTCCTTGGTGAAGTCATTTAGGTCTTCAGTATATTACTTCTTTTTTTTAGTGCACAAAAGTCTACTAGATTTTGGTAACCTCTTGGATTTCCTAACGACATTTTGCTATGTACTGGCAACTTAATATGGCATCGGTTGTCAAAAAGATGGATTTATATCTTCTAGAGTTGATTATTTGCTTTCAGCCACTGTTACATCATGAATGTCCCTCGGTGGGAGGGGGGGAATAAAACCATATGCAGCCAATCTGCTTCAGTATGTGGGCATTCGCCTTATTTTGTGGAGACAGGTTTGTGAACTACACGAACCTGTTTGTCGCTAGTTTCTCCTCGTCATCTGCATTGTGGGAATGGGCATTGTTGCTCATCCTGCGGGGTATCTGCAACGTTGCCCTACCATCGGCTATACAATGTAGACTAATGCTAAAGTTATCAACCAAGTTTACCTAAAAATCACAATTTAAAAAAAAAAAAAAAAAAAAACCTTCTTTACTTGCTTTAATCGGTACTTTTCTTTTTAACATATACTCCCTTAAAGTCCTAACCGATTCAAATTAAGCCAACCACAACTATTTTGGTGGGATCCCCATAAATGTTATGGAGCCTAGCCTAGCCTAGCCTAGCCGAGCTTTCGGTTTTCAAACTCGAGCTTGTTTAAAGTGATCTAGCTCGATTCGAGCAATGAATTACTCAAGCTCGAAACAGTATCAAGCTTCTTGCAAGCCGTTATCAAGCTACTAGCTCAAACTCGATAGGAAGCTGAGCCGTTATCGAGCTACTCGAGCTCGGCTCAAACTCGATAAGGAAGCTTAGCTCGAGCCGTAAGTCTTCCCCCCCTCCCCCCCCATGAGTTATTTTTCAGAAATTCAACTCTTACATAGCTCGAATTGAGCTTATCGAGCCAGCTCAAAATAAGCCGCCTTCAAACGAATATACAAGGATTAAGATTTCAAGCTTTTATCGAGCTAAACTTGCCGAAGAAATGAGAGCTGGCTCAATAGTGAAACAAGTCTAAACTTCTGTTCCCCAAACCCTCAAAAGCCTAGAGAACTGCCCTATATGAGGAGAAGAAGATAGCCTTTCTTAATGATGGAGTCTGGAGAACTGTAGAAGCTATGTCAACAGTGCAGGCTGTAGTATTTGCCATATACGTTAAGTTAAATGACTATGCTCTATATTTATCTAGGAACCAACTATGGTGCGGACGGTCAATTGATGCGGACGGTTATGCCTAGCTTGTAAAAATCTACGTCCAAATGGTAGTTATGTATGACAACATTGTAAACAGCTTATAATTTGGACATAAAAGTTAAATCTGCCTATTGTCACATCAAGTGGTTTTTCCAAAACCATGTGCTATGTGATGATTCCTAGGCAGAATTGTATGTAAATGTGACCTGCTATTGTGGGTTACCAAGCACTTTTGTAACCTATTCAACAAGTTTATTAATATTTTATGAA
>JAOWAN010000005.1:10167114-10195263 GCA_028566635.1 Lobelia cardinalis | reverse complement strand
CCATACGGGTGGCAAGAGTTGCGAATCTACACAGAAGTAAGATAATCTCAACATAAATGATGCATAGCCAGATTAAATCCTGAAACACAAAGATAAGACACTTACGGAAAGGTAAGCACAAAAGGAATCCTGAGTTAACACTTGACCTAGCAAAGAGTGCCAATAGCTGGGCAACTCACATTAAGCATACAACATTTAACTGGAATTGTTCCAATCACAGTTTTGATAATGCAAATGTGTGAGTCATGTATAGCTCATAGTGAAGTCTTATATAAACACATTCTAAAAATAACACCCAAGTTGAATAATTTGGTGAAAACCATGAGACGGAAACCCAAAGTTCTGTAACTAGCCTGCTCAAGTCTATAAATTGACTGGCATGAAGGCTTGAGGGATTTTTTAAGATTACCGGTTAATAATATACATAAGTTAAGAGACGTGTATATTGGGTCTTCCAAAGATGACATTTATAATGAACACAAATGCATACACAATTTTGAAGAAGGAAGGTAATGTGTAAGACAGACATGCGCAAGTCCCTTCCCTCAGCTAATAATTCCTTACGAATGAGGTAGTTAGAGAACTCATGATCCGCCTTCTCATGTCCCTCCTATCTCTGATAACTTAAAACGAAATCATTTCGCTAACAATAGAAAATTAAATATTTATATTTGAGCTGAGAACTGGGACATCACACCGCACAAGGTTGTTCCTCATGATATTGCTAGAATTTCAAATAAACCCATCATTCTCTTCAGCAAAGTCCAGTAAGGCTTCATTTATTTTAGGGTTTAACTAGCAATAATCACCACAAAACCATATAGTGGTAGGAAATCATAAGATAAGAAGCATCAGCACAATAGAAACAAAGAGATTATCTGTCAGTTTACTTCTTAGAGGAAGGTAAGAAGGAAGTGTAGTTTAGTGTCAGCTCACGGAAAGGTATCGGTATCATACTACGAAAAGTTTTAAGATCGGTCTTACTAATTAAGGTATAGCGGTACATACATGCATTTTGTAAATATGTTGTTCCTAATTGTTTATAACCACAAACTAAACTAGTATAGATCCATATATTTCTTTTATCATTTTTCGTAATGTGTGAAAATTTTAATCATTTGGAATTGCAACCTGGATGTAGCTATGTACATTATGTCGAGTACAGTATCTTATAAACTCAACCGACAATAGTATTAGGAAGCTTTAACCATACATCAAATCCAAATGTGTCCTCCTTAGATAACACTGCCGGTTTGGGTAACATTAGCAGATTCTGGATGCATGATATAAAGATTGCCGGACTTTGACCACTATTGAGACGCCAATGTTCTCCTATAACAATGATATGTCTAACCTAGAATGAAGCAGCTGTCATGAAAGTACAATGCCTGGAAAAAGAAAAAGGAAAGTGCTAAAACTTGATGAAAAATGCAAGTTGACATCTTACAGAAGCATGAACATTTGGGATCCACTTTACCTAGGAATATATGACAAGACACCCATCTGCCGAACATTTCGTTCATTTCTTTCAATCTGGTGGCAAGCTTCATCTACAAACTACACAGATTTTCAAAGTGAGCTGATGCGCAAGTCGCAGCGAACAATTTCGCATAAAGGTTTTACTTACACGGGTAAACTGTGAAGTAATTCTAGATTCCAAAGCATCAAGCAACAGTCGCACATATCCTGCTGCATCAGCTTTCTGACCAGAAATATATCGTTCTGTTATCCCATGCATTGATATGCAGCGCAATGGATCAATCTTGTATGCCCAATCCACGACTGCATAAAAATCCTCCTGAAAAACCAATTGTTAGAAGAAAAGGATACAGGAACCAAAGGTTTACTTAGCAAATTTAAAAATTCTATCATAAAATTACGATATGGCTAGACGAGGAGAAGCATCTAGCGCTGTATATAAAACTATAATCTACATAATGCATGACAGAGAAACTGAGAGCGATGGTGAATACAAAAGGAAAATGCTCAGAGACCAGGCAATCAATGAGTCATATTCTAGCTTAAGCAGCTTATAAATTTAGAACCTTAAGAGCGTATAATATTGCAAAAAACCATAAATCTGATAGAAAGATTGAACTAGTGAAGATATGTAGCTTCCAGACTTCCTATTCTCTTATGTGGTCCTTTTGTTGGTAGTGTATTCATTTGCAGGATTCACACACATTGGAGGATCAGACAAGAGACACTATGAGGAGACCAAGCTGCTGCATTTGGAATTAATAATCTCTGCCTAAAATATGCTCCGCATTAAAGTGGGAGGTTAAAATTTTTGTCCGCAGCATGATCTTCGTTGTTAACTATCTCATGAAAGTTGTAGCTCTGTCATAGCCGCTGCCTTTGTAAACCTTCAACGTCCTGCACTTTCTTATAACTTACACGGAAAGTATATTTAACTTTCAAAACCATCTAATTGCTGAGGTGCCAAAAGTTAGTGGAACCAATATGCTGCTATCTTTTGTTATATGGTTCAAACAAACTTCGATCTGAAATCGAGGAGCTTTATATGCTGCTCTGGAACCAAACCTTGATTTATTTTTTCCTTAGGTTCTACCAGGTGATTTGTCTTTCGCACTTCATTCCTTCTATATTGATAATGCAGATCACCAAACCACGACTATCTGACCAAGAAAAAACATCCTCTATTTCTTCAATCATTTCTTTCTTGTCCGAGCTTTTACTTCAACTTTTAAACAAGGATAGGGTCAAACAGATGCTTCAAGATGATATACATACTAGATAAGCAGCCTTGAGCTTCCTATGTGAATATATGTAGCTTCCAGACTTCCTATTCTCTTATGTGGTCCTTTTGTTGGTAGTGTATTCATTTGCAGGATTCACACATATTGGAGGATCAGACGAGAGACACTATGAGGAAACCAAGCTGCTGCATTTGTAATTAATAATCTCTGCCGAAAATACACTCCGTATTAAAGTGGGAGGTCAAAATTTTTTCCGCTCCATGATCTTCGTTCTTAAATATCTCATGGGAGTTGTAGCTCTGTCATAGCCTCTGCCTTTGTAAACCTTCAACGTCCTGCACTTTCTTATAACTTAAGTGAAAAGTGTATTTAACTTTCAAAACCATCTAATTGCTGAGATGCCAAAAGTTGGTGGAACCAAACCTTATATGCTGATATCTTTTGTTGTCTGGTTCAAGCCCAAATTTCGATCTGAACTTGAGGAGCTTTATATGCTGCTTTGGAACCAATCCTTGATTTATTTTTTTCGGAGGTTCTACCAGGTGATTTGTCTTTCACTCTTCATTCCTTCTATATTGATAATGCAGATCACTAAACCACCACTAACTGACCAAGAAAAAACATCCTCTCTTTCTTCAATCATTTCTTTCTTTGTCCAAGCTTTTTCTTCAACTTCTAAATTTAAACAAGGATGAGGTCAAACTGATGCTTCAAGATGAAATACATACTAGATAAGCAACCTTGAGCTTCTTCAATGTTCGGTTTGATTTCAAGTCCCCAGCCAAAAGCCATCTGGTCAACCTTAAACTTCATCTTTACAAGTCAGAAGAATATTATTCCTGCTTGAGATGGAATACAACCAAACAGTTCCACTTCAGTCTTTGATCATCGTTTTCCAAGTCATGGCCCGCAGCACCTCACTCTGATCTAATTGGGCGTAGCCATTCCAATTGGTAAGAACATGAAGGAACACTGATTGCCCACTCATGCTTTATATTTTTGTATCTTGTACAAATTTCGCCTTTTATTCGTAACCATATCTATTTTGGAAAAAAAAATACAAAATTAACAACCTATCTCTAATATGCAAACCATTTAAAACGCTGACGCTCAAATGAGGATGCAAGAAGAGAAGAACCCCTCAAGTAATTTACACATTAACTGAAGTACCCAAGTCCTATTATCATCTTCCGAAGGTACGTTAAGGCTTATCATCTGTTTCACACTGTAGTTTAAATCAGATCCTCTGCAAGGAAAATGTGTGAGGCATCCACTGCCAAAGTTATCTTTTAGAAATTTCTGTCATCTTTTTGGGGAAAGGATGGGGACTAAGTTAGATTTACCGAATGAACTCAGAGAAACATCGCAATTCCATATGTTTTCCTTCCATTTGTTCACGTCATACTATGAATTCAAATATCTATAAGTGTGTTAGCCATAGCCAAAGATTATCTTTTAGAATTTCTGACTTAGGGTTGGGGGTGGAGTTGGTGGGGGGTAGGGGGAGTAAAATTACCATATGAAATCAGAGAAATATCCACAATACCATATGTACTTCCACTTATAATGTTATTAGGAGTAATAGTGATCCACCATTTAATCGCCTCACGTTGAAGGACATGATTGCTTAACATGAAGGGGTCTAAAAGATGATGAATCTAACTTGACCAATTAAATTCGTCCCCTCTGAACAAGGATTCAGAACAAGAATCTCTAGTTTTTCCTTCAATTTGACACTTTAGACAGCTAGATTTACAATGTTTACATAATAAAACAGAGTTCATCAATTCTCAACTCAGCCTAGTCCCAAAGAGTTCATCAATAAATACAATCAAAATAAAAATAAAAAGTTTGTTGAAATTACTTGTATTCCATCGAGCAAATCGCGTAGTGATTCATTTAGGGCCTCCAGCTCTGAGACTTTACCTACAAAATTGTAAATGAAGGATGAATAATCTTTAAATACAGTGAAAAAGATATGTGCGCACGGGGAGGTACCAGTTTTGCTCTCATTTTCATCGATGTCCATGATGCCTAAATCATCATCAATGGTATCATCATCCATCGGACCATTTTTGTTTCCATTTGCAGCACCTCCCGGAGGTACAAGGGCCGGAACTTCAAAACACATGAAGTGGGCAAAAAACGAACTCTGCAGTTTGACAATTTAAGAACCGAATGTTTAATTCCCGGTTGTAAAGTTTACTGAAGTTCTGCCGCTCGCGGGAGGAGAGAGATGGGGTGGGGGTAGCAGAGAGAGATAGAGGGTAAGGTCATAACCTCATCAACAAGCAGTGGGATAAATATAGTGAGCATCTTGGCATAAGCATCCGAAACTGTGGAAGTGTCTGCATTGCTCACATTTTGGTTTGAACCTGTGGAACCTTCAAGCCAGACAGTTGGATTTCTAGATGCCTTGGTACTCGCACGAAGCTCATTTGCAAATTCACGAGCCTAAAACAATTACAAGACCTTCAAAATACAAGATTTTTGAACTTGCAAGTATTCTAAAACTGTCAGCCTACTACATATTCACAGAAATTCAAAATTTCATTATCAAATTTAAATTCATTAGAAATCTGAAGCCAAAAGCATCAATCAAACTTCAAACAATAAATAGTATCACAAGTACCTAATGAAACTAGTCAAATCACTAATATTTACAGTATATGCCTCAAAAACTGAACCACAAGTGTTGTACACTATATACACCTGAAACTATGAGTCACATGGGTAAACAAGTATCAGATTAGGATTACAAAAAATAATTTTGAATCCCATTCATCATTTATTCAAGAGCTGATCTTGTCTGAATGACTTTGGGCACCATACATTACTGGAACACGATCCTTCCACAACGATATTACTCACAGATACTCCTAAAACCATACATCTCGATTTTTAAGATTTACAGTAGTATATACCATTCAAGTCACTACTCACTATGCCATTTTTCAATTGACGAAATTGTCCTAAACCAGGTTGACATGATGATGTAATAGCCCTCAGCTTGTTAATTGCAACAAAACTAAAAGGCAGACATCTTTTGCAATAAGAAATCAAACTTTTAAAAAGCACTTTCCAAGAGTGCATTAATAGGTATTCACATTTTTTATCAGTCTGTGGTTAGGTTTGCAGGGATCCAATAAAGTTCGTATGAATTAGTCAAACATCCTATAAGAATCTTTTGACTCCTCCATACATAATAATTTACTGTGGTGAAATAAAGGAACAAACATCTTCCCCCCCCCCCCTCCCCCAATGGGACTGAGGGAGTAGTCAAGAAACAAGGATCATACTGTGACATGGTCATCATTCATCAAGTAAATTTCCAATGCAAAATGATTAATGGACTGGATTTCCTTTGGATACAGTATTTCATGTCAAGCCCAGGTAATCAACAGCAATGAAGAGACAAGGAACTAGATGTGAAAGTCAAATACAGTTGCAAAACAGCTGTGCAAATTTTTCTAGTATCCTGACCTCGCGCCGTAGCAGCAAATTAAGTGAGCTACAGTAAGCTTTCCTCAACGGGCCCAGACAATTTTTGTCAAGACTCTGTAGGAACAACGAACAAGAGTAAAGAGGAGATCAGAAACATAAAATTTGGAGAAGTAGGGAAAAACAACAATAGTAAACATAAATAGGTTTTGCTAACAAGTGCCCTGTGGCACATGTTAATGATCCAAAAATGGGAATTATCCACATTGGCTAGCCTTTTCCATTATTTTACCTTCAAGTGCTGCAAAAGACGAGCATACGTCCTGCATTTATAACGGAGATCTGCATGATCAGGCCTCTTTAGTTGTCCCCTCTGTTTAAGCCAAGAAGAGTTTAAACTTCAGGCTCGCACAGTTTATCAAGTATCCAGCAAAATACTTTGATATCAAAAATATAACATCCTATATCAAACCTGAGAGAAGTAACTCTTGTCACTTATCATAAAATCCACCAAACTTGCAAAATAGTTTCTCAAAAACTCAGAGGCTCTCCGAACAAAAGTAGCTTTCAATTTGTCAAGTTCTGCTCGTTTTTCCTTAACCTGTAAGAATTTTATCCAGAGCTAATTAGGAAGACATTCTGAAAGTAACTACTACAGAAATGTTACAGGAAGAGAAGAAACAGGTCCATGAGTAGCTACAGACAAATTCACAAACTTACAGAGCACTTCTATACACCACTCTCATCAATCAGACAATATTAGGGATTCCACCTCAAACTATTAATAAGTTGCCTTATGGTCAGTTAAAGTGCTTAATCATATAAAGCACATATGTTTTGAAGAATTTGATTTCAATATATGAGATACAGACTTGATTGTGTCTTGACACAAGAAAGCAAGAAAAGAAAGAACAAAAAAAATTCTCTCAAAATTAATATCTCAATTCTAGACATTACACGATCACAAAAAAGATATCAGGAATGTGCAAATTTCATGGCTCATATAAGATAATGTCACATTAGAAGTACTGGGAAGCTACAAAATCTACAGGGTTCAGAAATGAGCAGGAATAAACACAATATATTGAACTCGACATTAGTGATAGAGAGGATACAGATAAGCTAGACAAACAAGAAATACCATAAGCACTAATTTAAGATTGACATGCATCTTCACAGATTAAACGGAGATGTGTGGCTGACTCGCTGTTTTGTATGTCTCAGCATGCGCAGCATTAAGACTCAACATCCACCAAATGAATATAAATATACGACTAGAACATAGTTAAACACTATGATCAGAGGAAGCATGTGTCGATGAACGTGAACTCCATATTCATTAGTGGGCTCCATAATACTTTTTGTCAATGTACTAATTATTAATTTTTACAACTACTGTCTTTATTATTAGTAAGTAAAGGAGTCAATGGGCTTTCTAAACATCAGTTAAATATTCATCAAATACAATTTTAGCATTTTCTACAAACCGATATGCACAGAGTTACAATTTCTACTTCCAAGACAAAGTATGCTAACACCCAATTGCCATAAGAGAAAAGCTCAAGCAATGAAGGCAAACAATAAACATACTGATCTCAAGTTTGCATAGATAGGATCCAAGTTGGGTGCTTGAAGACCACGTAAAGCACCTGTTAACCACTCACATGCTTCAATATTTTGAAGCATGCGTGCCTCATCAAATGAGCCTCCTGTTAGACAAGCTGCATACTGGAGAAAACAGAATATCATTATGATAAAAATTAAAAACTTGATCAAGTAAAGATCAAGAGAACAATGTAGTCATGTAGATTTCATAATACCTCTGAAGGGATACGCAATCTTTCGAGAAGTTTATCCAACTCTTCAATTAATGCTTTGTTATTTACAGACTGCATTTCCAGCTTGTTATTGCGTGTTTCTATCTGGGATCAGAAATGAAACCGCAAGGAAATCAGCTCCAAAAAGAAAATCTTGCATTTCCTCAAATTTAACAATAGTTGCCTATTACTAACCATTAAATTTTATCTGATACTAAGCACATCAATAGTCGAGGCAAGAAAGAGACATAAATTTCTACTCTTGACAAACTTCTCAGAATATTTAGATTGAGTCCAAGTTAGTCAGTGTACACATCAGCTATCAATAAATTTCACTTCCGCTAGATCAACTACACTTCTGTCGGAAAATGCAGATCAAGGTACTTGTTCAAATTAGAGCACAAAAAAGTATCAACCCTATCCAGCTCTCTACAAGGTAAAGGAAGTTGTATGGCTGCATAGGTGATAATATTTTGTCACAAGATGAATGAATATTCTTACTGATTCAATGTCCTCTCTCATGTGTCTAAGTTTCACATTAAAGATACCCAGCCATTCGTCCATATCCTCAACACAATTTGTAGCTGTCTCAAGCCCCTGCAGCACCTGCAGCACTCATAAGCAGAAACATAAGTTCCCAAACCGCTGTTGAAGAACATCATAGAAGATCTAGCAAGCATTGTCAACACTCAATACACACAAGTATTGCTAATATCAGGAAAAAACTTTTGGTACAGTTCTGAATTTTATGGATAGAGTTACTTGAGATGAGAAGCTCAAGCCCAAAACTACTACCAAGAAGGGGAAAAACAGACAAAACTATGCAGGTATGGTGAAAATAATTTTGAGGTTTGTTATCTAAGAAACGGAAGGAATTATATGAACAGAATAATAAATTGAAAATGCATAAACTCTAACAAGAATGCAGCATCACACTATAATAAACTTGTGCCTCATATAAAAAGAATTACCTCTTCTATCAAAGGCTCACTTTCCAAAATAGCATGCACATTTGCAGCTTCCAGCGCTTGAAGTTCTCTCTTCAACCTTTCAGAAAATGCTTCTGCTTCCCCAATACCCATGACATAACTAAAAGAATGGCAAATCCAAAGTCATAATCACAAAGATTAAGTAGGTTACATAAATCTCAAAACAGCAACATTGTTGGTTAATTCGTTTGCATCTTTGTAATTTAGGAACTACTTGAGATACGTAGACCAAATGAAAATGATGAAAGATTTGGTAAAAACTTAAAAGTACATTATCAATGTTTTCTCCCTCTGACAGACCTAGAGAGATTGAATTCCTTCACAGGGATCTTCGCTTTGGCTCAGTTACTGCTTTGTAAAGAGGAAAGCACACCTTGGATTTATCATCATTCGTCAGGATGTCAGGTTAAGGTTAAATTGGTTTATTCTATCACCAGGAGCAACCAGACAGATTTTAGAAGGTTATCCGTCAGGAGGGGAATTACACTTAAATTGTTATATTCAATCTTGTTATCTTTCTTTCCTTTTTAAACTTTTTCCGATAGGTAAAACTGTATATAAAAGAGAAAGCACCTAGGAGGCACTACCCATGTACACAAAGGCGGCAAAGGACAAGAAACCAACCAAAGCTTCACAAGGTGAAAAGCACTAGTATACTGCTAGAATACAGCTATAACCAGACTTTTTGAAAACAACGATTAGGACATAGTCCAATAATAACAAAGAGAAGTAGATTCATCGGGTTCTTTTGCATGAAGGAGGCCGTAGTGTAGTCAATAGATTTTGCTAGCTTTTTAGGCGATCTCATTTCTTTTCTTTTCTTTTTTTGGGGAGAGTGGGGGGGGGGGTTTATGCTGTCTGCACAAAGGTTGATGGGTTTGGCGGTTGCTTTTTATATTAATAACTTTCTAGAAGAAACTTAAACTGAGTTTTCAAGACCTTGGCTTTCTACCTGAGCAGTGATTGCATAAATACGATAAATTAAACGCTTGTTAGGAAGGCTTATGCCTTTGACTTTGTTTCAAGGCCACATTTATCACCAGACACCACAAAAGAAAATAATAAATGGTGGCATGATTTGTGACTGCTTGAATGTTAATCTTATAACTTAAAGTACGCTAAATCGCTAATGTCTGCATCTACGGTTCCATTAAGTGCATGATAATCAAGTATGCTACAGGTGAAAAAAAATATTATTTGCACAAGCATAAGCAGTCACGCCGTACTCCCATATGTATGTACACACACACAATCTCAGAGGAAGAAGCAAACACATACGTGCCTAAAAGAGCCTCCATGTCCTCTTCCTCTGCCTGAGACACAAGTTCTCTTTCAACGGTCACCTTCATATCTCCTCCTTCCGTGGCAACTTCAGCTGGTCCATCTTGAGGGTTTTGTTGCTTAGGAATTGCAGGTGTATTCTCCTGTATTATGTTCATGTAAAATCAAAACAACAAATTGAATAAACAATTGACGTACACAATTTCTCAATATTCGAAATCCTTAAAAAAACAGGATTCATAGAACCTAACAGAAAAGAGCTTTCACAGGAAACTAGGGTTTCTGGGAAGGCTAAGTAATTTGTTGACTTGGTTCTCTCAGTTTTCAATAGTTCTCCATTTTTCGTAATAATGAAACACATTAAATCATGCTGATGGATTCTTATGCCAATAAAGAAAACAATCCAATATTTCTTGATGGAATGCACTTTGGTTGAGTCAGAAAAAAGATTTCCCAACAGAACTTTGCTTCATTTGGCAAATAGAACAATTCAATTTTCAAAAGAAAAAAAGATGGAAGAGAAAGAAGTTATATGGTCACACCAAATCAAAAATCCTGAAAACTAAATGAGGTGGCACCGGCACCTTCTCTCGATCAGAACTAGCCAATGTTGATATAAAATTGAAGGTATAAGAAAAATACCGACTATAATCTATGTTGTAGTCCCTTGGTCCCAAAATGAGGGTAGATACAAATTCACTCTTTTGGGACAGAGGGGGTATATACAACTCCATCCGGCCATAAAAAGAGTCATACGTTTCGATTTAGAATGCACCTAATAAGTCCAATTCCTAAAATTAAGCCACAAAGTTCAGTTGTTCCAAAAATATCATTCTTTTCAGAAACACAATGTCCAAATTAAGTAAAGCGTTTAAAAGGAAATAAAATTGGCTTTGGAAGGAGGACTCTTTCTTCAGACAGAGGGGTAGAAGGTATGAAAGTATGAAAGCAGCACACAGACATCCAAGAGTGATATCCTTTCTTCTTTTATTTTATAATTTCCCTAATCTTACAGTAACAAAAAAATATCTAACAAGAGAATTATTAACAAATAACGAAATAAAGGAGGAAGAAGAAAAAGAAGCAAGGTACATGTTTCAGCATAACAAAACCAACAAAAAACGTTTACGCACCTTGGCCCAAAGAGCCATCTCCACAACATCAATACCCACAACTTTGGGAAGACGACCCAACATGTCTCTGCATATGTTCATGATGCAAAGTAAAAGCCGATTCCTACATAATCAAAACTATATTAAGGCCATCGCCTAAAAGGAACAAATGTGCCTGAAGGAGTACATGGTGTATTGATCATTTGACAAGCATGCGCATTACCTATCATCAAGATTACGCATCGTCCATTGAGGAGGAGCAACACTCTGGCTTCTAAGGTTATCAAACCCCTATGGGAAGTTCATCCAATTTGGTAAGCTTAAACAAGATGGTGATCCTCCACCTCATATACTTAAAGCCACTAAAATTATAAAGAGTATACATTACACAAGTAGTCATGTGAAAAGATTCACTACCAGCATGAATGTGCATCCACTTGGGTCATTAGTCACAACCTCCACCTTCGAAAGATGCTTCAGCTTGTATAACTTTGCAGGCTACAGGTGCAGAAAACAATAATTAGAAGAAAAAAACATCTGCTCAGCATCACAATTGAAGGCAAGTTGACCTGGAATCTAAGAATCATACTTTCAAGTCAAGACAGCAACCATTCACTGTCAAGAGTGAAGGCTCTTTTTGAATCATCTATAAAAACTTTAGAATAAACGAGATATAATATGTATCTTGTGTAAGCTGTGTGTCCGAATGCAGATACACCTTCCAGGAGAAAAGTTTATCTGTCCGACTTTGTGACACTAATACGAGCTTATTAGCATTGGAAATCACTAAAAACTAATTAGATTATAGCACCACATGACTACCATCAAAGCCAGGTCTTATGAACTGATATATTATATAGCTTTAGGACGTACCTCAAGAACACCTCCATTTGAATATTTTAAGACACGTAGAAAAGCTTTAGTTCGCTGAGCCTTTTCTTTTGCTGCACAAGCCACAGGCTATTATTGACCAGGATACTTAGATAGGCCTATAGTTAAGTGGTCATACAAATCATTCTGAAGCACAGTAATTTCAAACTGCACAAGATGACAAAAAGATATTTCTTGGTTTTTTGCTTCCAACACCACATGTAGCAGTCGGGAGTTGAAAAGAAATTATCACAACAACAAGTGGGAGGAAAAGAACAAAGAATGATCTCCATAATCGATATGAAATAGTGGAACTTGCTTAAAGTTGACTGCCGTTACCACTAATTACATCAAATATAAGGGATGTGCCTGCATACTACAACAAGGAGTAAACCAAACAAAGAAGCCTAGCCTCGTATGAGCCACTAATTAGGAGTCAATTCCCCAGACACTACATCGGAGTACAACGCAAAATCTTCATGAATTAGTTATTTTACCTTTTTTTTTTTTTATTTTGGTCTCCCCCACACCTTCCAATTCCCAGTGTACAATTTCTCAAAATTAGAGCATGGTACACCCAAAGGTTACAGCTGGAATTCTTACAATCAATTTTTTTCCCTTAGTTGTGTGCAATCTCATTGACCAATACAAATTTAGAGAATATGCAAGCTCCTAAATCCTAACTAACTCACCTTTAAAAATAACATAATGTTGCTAGAGACGATCGTTAGCGAGTATATTTGAAACAGTCATTAGTGAACTCACATAGCTCAATATATTATGTGGGCCACTTCTTATCCGCTTTCTTGCTTGAAACATACAGTAGCAGTACCGCATTTAAACAACATAATCCATGACAGCATCACTGTGCACAAGGGCGGATTCAGGTGGGGTCAGCCAGCGAAAAATTCTTGAATACTAGTAGTCTTTGTCGAAGAAAATGGAGGCTTTCGCCCCCTCCCCCCCGTCGTCTTCTCCGTCGAGTTCCGCCCCCCCTATTGTAACCTTGATTTTTTTTTTTGTTTTTTTTTCAAAACTTCGAAACAAAACGGCGTTATTTTGTGTATAAATTATTATGACATTTGCTCTTATTTCTAATTTTTGTGGATCCGATCCATCTGCCTGCTTGCCTGACCCAAAAAAATAATGAATCATGGCTCCGCCCCTGAATGTGCACAATTCTCCTAGTGTCACTCACACCATCAACACTCAATTTTTGTTTATTTATTTTTAAAGCTTGGAGATGACACGCATCTCCGAGTGCTTTAATGAGTATAAGTAACCCATTCTCGAATTCTACTCTGCTTGATCACGTAGGATAGCATACTAACAAAACTAAACCTTTACATAGTCACTAACCAATCCCCTCAAAGAAATCAACATAATTGTCTTCGAACTTTTTTCCATCTAAAACTTTCAGTAATACCAATCCACAACTCATGTAATCCACTTTCTACGCTCTTTGATGAATGCACACCACAAAACATGATATAACTTCTTTACCTACTAAACTGTCGAACACAAATAGCAAACCACTTCTCCTACTTTCGTTAAGACAACCTTTTGTTCTCAAAACATTTTCAATAGCCTGCTTATTGAGTATTACTCCATCCGTCCCAAAATGAGTGTCAAAATGTAAACACCACTACAAGGAGCAAAACTAGCATTATCCATAGATACAGAGTTCAGCCAAAGCTCCAAGGCTTTCAACACATCCTTTAATTAGGTGTTACTGAATGCACGGAAAAAGTATGAATTATCAACTCAGCAGCACGTAGTTCCTTTCCAAACTAATAGATCAATCAAACAGAATTAACGGCCGATAGAATAAGAAAATGGTTTTAGCAAAAATGCAAATGATGATGCATCAAGGCGGGGGAGGGAGGGGAGCGTACTGGAGAGGGCGAGAACCCTAGGTTTAGCCATCTGGCCGCGGCCTAATTTGGCGGATTTGCCCCAGACGCCACGACTCTTGGCGACGCGGATCGACATAACGATCTTCTGTTTGGTTCCTTCGATTGCCGCCTCGCATGCTCTCCGAAGCTCCTCGTCGTCTGCGCTCGATTTCGCCATTTCTTCTTTCCTCCTCCTCCTCCTCCTCCTCCTCCTCCGTCTCTATACGAATGTGAAGTTACTCCGATTTATTTTTGCGATCAAGAGAGGGCCGTATGTGTGTGTGTGTATTCAGGTGAAAAAATCGGTACTGTAGTTTTTACCACCACTACTGAATTATAAACAATGTGCGCGTAAAATAGGGCGGCTGGGTCACTCGGATTAATTTGATGCAGAACCTTTTTCCCATAAGATGGATTTTTTTTCTTTACGCAGAGAGAGTCTTCTCAGGTAAAATATAAATAATGAAAATTAATATCAGGGAACTGAACACAGATCGCAATATTTTTCTCTCTCGTAAATTATTTTATTTAATTTTAATTAATTTATAACATACTAACCAAATATTTATATAAAAAAATTGCATATTGCAAATAATATATAAAGAATATATTATAACTTATTTAATGTTCTTACAGTGACAAAAATATCATATCTAAAATATATTTCATAAAATTAATTTGATAAAGTTTTATGTCAACTTTTTAACAACAAAAAATGTCACTCATTTAGACGCGAAAAGAGTAAATTTTAATTACTAATTTACGTTGCTAAAATTAATAGCAATACTTATTTACACATTTCCTTAAATGTAAATTTGTGCAAGTGTCATGTAATTAAAATAAAATAAGTGGAACAATTGGTTATTGTATCATATCCAATATCTCATATGTTAAAATTCAATTGGTACGTAATATCTCATTTAGTGACTGATTAAATGTTGATGATTTATTCACGAGATGATGTGTTTCAGTTTAGCTAGGATTAATGAGATAATATATCACTACTTGTTGATATATTATCTATCGTGCACCAAACAGGTGATTACAGCTAAAAAAAAAAATACATAAGATTGTTTTTTTTTTTTTGGCCCCAATGGGACATGGAAAATAATAGAACCTGAGACCTTATATAAAGCTCGGCTCTACCACTAAATCACCCCTTGATTCCCCATAAGACTGGTTTCGTATTGTACTCCGATCATTTTGGCTTCAGTTTCCATTCTATGGTTTGTGCTCAGTATATCCAAGTTGTTTTGGCTCTACGGTAGTAGTTCAAACTTTAAACTGGGGAGTATAATTTTAACTGATTAGTATCTCTCTTCAAGAAAGAATAACCATGAACAACTGGGGAAACAAAAATTATACAGATTGATACAGCAAGTTGCAGATCATCCCGGTATCGTTTGAGATCGACTAGGAATTTTTAAGTGCAATTTGATGTGGTATGGTTCGTTCGAATCAGACCCTTGCTGATCATCCGTTCTCGCGAAATCTGCTATCCCCCTAGCAAAAGCAAAAGAACCAGTTCCACCAACCACAACTAATTCGTCTTTCTCGCCATGGGCTAAGTTCTTGGCCTGGATACTAACACTACCTGAATATTCACGTGTATTGAACGTTAGATAAATAATATTGAATCCCGAGTGTGCGAAGTGTTGGACAGGGATGATGAAGCCTTGAGCTCTCCCCACCACCCGAGAAGTATTTTCAGGTCCTTCGGTGAGTTTGCGGTGGAAGATCAGGGCCCCAGCATCTGGTTGCGCCCCTACCACCGCATGCGTATTCGAGCTTGTAACTTGCACTTGTTGGAGGTACAAGGACAAGGCCAGCAAAGGATTTGCTGAGTCACTGCCCTTTGTTGGTTTTCCATGGGGCACCGGTGAGAACATGGCAAGAAGTATAACCACTAGTATTGCCAAAGTTACAGCAAATATGAAGATGATCTTACTAGAAAGCATAATGGCGATCATATCTCATGGGATTGTTTCAAGATTTATGAATTTGAAGACTTTAGATATGGCCTATTAAGTATAATGGCCCATGGTGTTTTGGTGAACTAAACCACTTTGATTATACCTAAAACTTTCCAGTTGAAATGCTGCACCTAAACCATATATTTTAGGTTCGCAGAAATAACTGACTTGTAATACAACAAAACCAACCCCACTGATGCATACATTATATACGAATAAACTGGATTTACAAACCTTCCACATTTATGAGCACCGAGACTCAAGTTGCTATTAGTCCGGCAAATCTAAAACATGGACCGCTATGTATGCGCATGCACACGAACACGAACACGAACACACACACACACACACACACGTTTGCAAGACTTCTACCCATAGTGAGAAATTTGTAGCTTTTTTTTTCTATCAAAACAAACATATAAAAGACCATTAAGGAAAAATAAAGATTACTCACCTAGCATCAGCAAAACCTATGAACTAGCCCAGTAATATACAATCATTTGTGGGGTATAACTATTACTACACCTGATAAGTGTTTAAAAACTCTAGAACCAAAGAAAAACTTGGTCGTTGATTCAGTAGATGCTTATCACCAAAAAATATGCAAAACAAGTAACAAAACAAATTTTCTGTGCAATTACACAAGTCTTGAAGAGAGCTGACTGAAAGGTTTCCACAAAGACACAAACCATCTATTAACAACCTGAAACCAAAGAAGAGATTGTATAGGATTATACTACAAAAAGCATGCTGCCGAAATCAACTTCAACTTTCAAAACACAAAGTTTAAGTTATTTACCTCCAATGCTTGGGGAAGTGTTTAAGCTTGTATGCTTGAGAGACTAAAACCAAGTAGGTCCACCAAGAATCAATCTTTTAAAGGCTTAGCCTTCCGTAAATGACCCATGCTGTTGACGAGATCTTTCCTTGTGCAGACAGGGAAAATATTGATATCCTTCAACACTTTCAATCTCCAGAGAACATAAGGGAAGCTCAGTTGATCCCGAGAAGTGAAGCGAACCACCTCATTAAACCAAAGGCACATGAATAGATTTGTCACTGGCACATGCTCCCTCACGATCACAGAAGCCTCAGCCAGAGCTGCAAGAGTACAAAGAGAATGATTACATTGAAGTATGCATTTAGTTGATACAGAATAAATGCTTAATGGCATTCTAGTGAACTCATATTTAGGCTTTATCTTGTTAGATCTTTAAGTTGAGTATGAATCAAGTGTATTTAGGTTGGGTTAATTTGGAATCACATTATTTGATCTATTTACCGCTGTTATGCAATATTCATCTCTTCAATATCAGCTGGTGTTTGTTCGTTATTCCTCCCAATCTCAGCTTAATCCCCATACCCTTTTTCTGCTGCCGCTAAAAACACGATTAAATAAATAATCACAAAATCTCATAGCAGATGACATTGTCCTGGAATCCACACTGTCGCGATGAACCCCCATCACAAATGGATCGGCTCATTACAGATAAATCCTAGCCGTAGAGAACTTCACATCTTCAGCAACCAAAGGACCATTTGCTGAGGACTTTCCTGTCAAATGTCTTAGAACGACTAATGCAAGGATTGCTAAAATTCAAGCTAGTTTCTTGATTCGTGTCAAAAAGAGAGTTTAAAAAGACCTACATGAATACAAGACAGAGTTCCAGTTATCCAGGGACCATGGCTGAGCACAAAGAAGCTGAGGATGCTATAATGCCGGAAGCTTCTCTAATAAAAAAAAACTTGGGATAGCAGGCTGTACATGGAACAATTGAGCTTCAAAGGAAGATGTGATTACGCATAACGTCCGTAAATTCTCAGAAGGCAGGGAGAATGATGCCATGCTACAACAATTCCAACAAAAAAGTTTGGGGTCAAACTTTCTTACACCCGTTGGAGGATATGATATCTACTTATGTGGATTTGTTTATATATTTTAATTATTTTGTATTTTAAGTAGTATGGGCATTTCATTAAAGTTATATCATTCGGGCTTATCTTGGTAGGCCTATAAATCTACGTGATCTCCCATGGTGTATTAGGTTGGGTGAATCAATAAAATTTTAGGTTTCCTTTGGTTGGACATGGCAGCTTATGGTTGTATCCAATCTTGCTGCTAAACATCACTTGCAAGTTTAGGATCTGAAAGTAGTTCTGCATGGTGCATTAAATGCAAGCATTCGTAATCCGATACCCAAGAATTCAATTAGCTCATGAATAGAAACACAAGATGTGAAGGATCCTTCAGCGAGAACTATAAACTATTCTAAGTTTCCACTTTCCAGAAGGGGAGGTAGAAGCCTAAAGTTTAAGTATTCTACCAAACTCTTTTCCAGTTCCAAACGTACTAAGCGGGTATGAGTAAACTCGAGTATGATAAGGCCATGTCTCCTTTCATTTACACATCAACACCATATACCAAATAAATCAAGGTTTTGAAAGAAACAGTTGTAGACTTCATTTATAAAATGAATAATCTATCATCATCCATTGATGAGAAGTGGACCTGTTAATAAGCAAATAGGGAAGATGTTCATCCTCATCAATGGATGCATAGGACATATTTAAATCAATCACTTAGATGACATTAACTATATTCCAATAACATAAGTAATATTCAGTTAGAAAGTGTGATGATATTAGTCTTAATCAAGGTAGGGGTGGGGTAGGTCAAAGTTAACATGGTCCTCGGCAATATGGAAAGACATAAAAGACTGTGATATGTATGGTGACTTGGCATTGGATAGCGTGGAATGGCAGAAAATGATTCATGTAGCCGACTCCAAGTGATAGGGATTATGGCATTCTTGTTGTAATAAGTAATATTCAGTCCTACTGAAAGTTTATGTTCTTGTGAATAGTACTACTAGGATAGAAGAATACCTTTCTTTCCATTGAACCTTTTATCTTGTGGGAGGCCATCAAGGACATACTGTGTCAGTTGTACTTCAACTTCTTCCGGGGTGGCTTTGTTTTTCTTAACAACTGCCTTTGCCTCATCATACACACTACTTCGGGCTCCATGTTCTGAAATTGCAAGTACAGAATCTGAACGCCAAAGAAGCGCTTCAAACACTCCCAAGGGGTCCCTCCTGAATTGAGACTTTGAGTCTACCCAAATAGAATATCTTGCACGAGGAAATAGACGATGGGCCAGCATCTGATCAAATGAACCACAGTTTACTATCCTTAAGAAGTAGACAGTAAATGCGGACCCAAAGTTCTTAATTAGTTACCATATTCAACTTTGATACTACATACAAACACACCCCCTGCCAACAATCATATTCAAGCGAACTCACATGTCAACATATATTAAGTGCTTCTTGATACTTGGAACAAACGGGAAAACTAGTTTTGATATATTCACCAATCAAGGAAGGAAGAACATCGTGCTTCAGCTTCAGTTTTTGGCATTTCAAGTTTGTTAGAGAGCTACTTGATTTGTCGGTAAGTAGATACTGCAACTTCTATAACTCCCTCAGTCCCAAAATAACTGTCCCTTTGAAAAAGCACGTGATTTCTGAAAGCTTCTTAAATGTGTTAACTAAAGTTTTAATCATTGTACAATTCAGTAATTAATGATATAAACTCCTCTAATTAAGTAAAGGGACAACTAATTTGGGACATCCCAAAAAGGAAATGAGGCAAATTATTTTGGGACCGAGGGAGTAGTAATTAGCAACATGATCAGCATTACAATAATTGTATGATTTCTTTCTAACGATCTTTTTGGATACTGACATGTATAGCAAAAAGGGCTAGAGGAGCTAAAATGCTAATCCATGAACAATGATTATTAAGTTTTAAAGATACATTGTAAGATGCAAAAATTAGGTCACCAAGTCATATGACGACACCAACACAAGCAGACATCAGCATTGTATGCTATTGGTGAACAATAGTTCCTTTTTGTCCACATATATACAAAAATGCATGTATAAATGATTGGATATAAGAAATCAGGAAGACGAAAGACAACAATTTTTTGAAGCCGGAAAAAATTAATCTACCTTTGGAATTTTGCCATTCAACCTTTGGTCTCTGAAGGGAAGATTTCTGACTATCACAATGCGCCAATTCCCAATGAGATGGTCATCACCAACTCTATGTCCTTCTGCTTCTTGTGCAGCAAGAGTGATTTCATCCCAAAATGCCACATAACAGACCTGCATCAATTCTATGACATAAGGTTATTAAAATTACAATTGCACTGATAAGGCATATATAAGAGGTTTGCATCCCATTTGCAGACCTTCTGTAGTGATGCATCTGACATCCCAATAGGTTGATAAAGATCGTCCCCACCACCAAATGCACAAGTAGACACCACACTATTGCATGTCTGCATATAAGTTTTGTCTTCATCTGAAACTGTAAACCCTCCACTGTCACAGAAGAAACCACAGTGTGCCGTCACAGTTTCATTTACCTGAAATGAATGTGATCAAATCAAATCATATAAACATTGAACAAATCATAAGATAATAAACGGCAGGAAGCTATTGAGTGATAAGAAGCATGTGAGCGGAAGTAGAAACAAAGTTTATATATAGAATGTGTGTGTGTGTGTGTATATATATATATATATATATATATATAATGCAGCAGCTGAAACCAAACGACAATGAAGATGCAGTCTTGCATCGTTAATTCGGCTTTAATTAAAATTCAAAGACAAGAAGTTAAGTTGAATTTCAAGTCAAATAGAATGACCTACGTTACATTAATATATCAAGAATAGATTTATGACCTTAAAACTTTGCTCCCTCTGCTCAAGAGTTTGGTTTCCAGTAAACAGATTAAACCTTGTTGCCTCCATATTCTCTCGAGAAACGGTTACATAATTTGTATCACTCTGTGAAAGGTAAACCACTTTCTTAATAGGATCGGAAGTTTCTTTTTTCACTGGGATATCCAGACGTTGAAGTTCTTCAGGAGGTAGGAGCTTCAAGCAACCTGATACGATATATAAAAATACGTCACGATGTGAAATTCCTTTGGTGCTCGCCAGATGTCAGAAGATGAAAAGACAATAGACTGACACGCTACTTTTGAGTCATAATATACCTTTGACAAGAAACATCCCAATTACAGTAATTTCGTTGTCATTAAAAAACAAAATACAGCAAGGAAATAAGCACTTAAAATTTACATTAACAGGTGGTTAATGCATTCATTTCCAGACAACCAATCAAATCTTCGCTCACTACGTGCTATCTTCATATGCACAAAATGTAATCCTTTACCTTGCCATTTGAACTACCACGAAATGGAGGTCTTGAGTACCAGAAGAGCATTAAAATTCACCAGCTCAAGCTAGCTCTTTAAATAGTTGGAATAACTTAACTCCAGAATGAGAGTCCAATCTATTATTCCAAACAATCTCCAGTAAACTCTCAGTCTGGCAGATGTTACTTCTACGTTTTTGTTACCACTCTCAATTGCAAATCCATATGTATCATCGTGAACTAATACATTCACCATATAATTTAAATAGAAAATAAAACTAGAATGTTAATGTAAAGCTATATGTTCCAAAAGTGAACTACTGAGATGTCCAGAGGTCACAATGCATTTCAATGTTCAAAGAGACCCGTACAACAAAGGCGAACACAATTCTTTAATTTTTCAAGTGCAAGTCGACGAGCAGAAGCATCTACGCACATGAGAATCAACTTAAAATTTTCTACCAAGAATATGAAACCATATCAGAAAGCAATCCACTTAAAGATAGCAGTTGGTACCAGCATTCATCAAAGTATCCACAACAAAGATGATTGCATAACAAAAAATAATTAATATAACCACCATTAAAATCATTATGTGCATGCCAAGTGTAACAAAGTCCCTCCAATTAACCAGGCAGTATTGCATTATCTAAGATGAGTAAACTGTATCACGTACAACACGAAAGCCCTCCAAGATCACAATGGTAATAGACTCGCGCAATGACCTAGACACTGCAATCCGCGTCCGATACCTATGACATTCTAGTGTAAGGATTTACGATTGTACAAATAGCAACGACATCTCATAGTTGTATCATGAACGGAAATCAATTTCCAACTTTAACCCTAATTTATCGAAAATGCAAGTTCGTCACTAGACTACTACTGCTAGGTTAGGTAAAAATGAACAATCTCGAGGCAACAATTTTGAAGATAGTGAGAGTGACTTACGTTCTCTTACGCCTCTGACAACATGAGTAGTCGGATCGAGCCGATTCAAATTCCCAGACGACGCAGTCCGTGCGACAGCGCTAGATTTATTGTGAGGAATGAGTTCATCAGAGTTAACCGTATTCGGTTTCCGACCGATTCTCGATGCTTCGAAGAGGAGGAGGCCGGCGGCGAGAACGAAGAGGAAGACGGGCCACCGTCTAAGGAGAAGTCTGAGAATTCGCTGAGCTAGATCGTTCTTGCCACGGAGGCCTAATTTCTTGCGTTTTCTTCGGCCACGAACACGCATCTTGCCGGCAAGTTCATCGGGTTCCTCGTCGGAGACCGAAATGGGGAGGCTGTTATTGCTGAACATTTTTGAGATAGATGGGCTGTGAGATCAGTTTCACAGTCCGACCCGCACACACTCCCCAAGTCCCAACGGTCACCGAAAGAGGATTCCTTTCTACTGTTACTTCCACGGTTCCACCCGCTCAATTTTCCCATAATATTATATTAGTCCATTGATTTATGAAGTAAGATTAGAGTCACAAAAGAGTATTTTTAAAATTCTTGGGCTAAAAGAACAAGGGAAGGGTCGAATCTCCGAGTGGATATCACATGATATTTGATTTTTAAATTCTTATATATTTCGTCATTTTTTTTTATTTCATCCCTATTTTTTTATTTTAATTATCATAAAATATTATATTATATCATCAAAATTTGACTTCCAACCCTAATTGATTTCTTACGTTATTTTTCTTAAAAAATATATATATAGGATTCATCAAATCGTAGTAGAATTTATTTAAGTTGTCTGATCAATAGTTAGTTGTTTGAATAATCTTATAATACAATCATCTATATTTGCTTGCTTAATTATAGACATCCCTCGTGTTTTTGTATTTAATATTTCAATCATTGTATTTCAAAAAGGCAGTTTGGTAAAAACTCCTTTCTTATCATCTATGACAATTGTTTTTAAACTTTAAGTCCTCTTATAAATTACTCGTAAAAGTCCGTGCCTATTTTTAATAAATTTAGAAATTTATTAAAAAATAAAAATTATTAATTATTTTTAAAAAATTAGAAAATAACAGAATTTTTAAATAAAAAAGAAAGATTAATTAAAATTAATCAGCTAATAAAAATATTTAAATTTTATAAATGTAAAAAGAAAAAAATCTGCTTTAAAAAAACTAAAAAAGAAAAAATACCCCCAACAACACCCTTTCCCACCCCCAAACACTTTCTCTTACACACTTACACATCTACACTTTTCTCTTACATACACACACTCCAACATAAATCTTTTATTCATTACTATTCATTTAAAGTGAGCCCTACAAATATAATTTATACTATAGATGGCTCATCTAATCAATAATCTAATCCTGCTGAATGTACAAGAAAAACACGTCATTGGTAGGATAAATGACGAAGTTGTCTCTATGCAAGGTGAACTTAGATTCAAATGGGAGTTCCTTTGAAACTCGGAAGGAAACCTGCAGGAATTTATCGTCGGATCAAAGAGTGTTACCAAAGTTAGTATAATTATATAAGTATAGGAAATTGTAGAATGTAAAGTTCGATAAAGAAATACAGAAAGATCTAATAGTTACGATTTTCTTAAAGCGTAATTCGTCCTTCGGTGCTTTCGAATTAACTATACGAACCGCTTCTCAGGACTTATTCGCAAGCATTTCGGTGAAGCACGTACCGAAAGTGTGAACGAACAACGGAAAATACCTCGTGGCTGAAGGAAAATGTTATAGAGAGCATCTGTAGAGAAGAGGGAACGAACTCCCTTTATCAAGGCTACTTCCAGCTCTTTATATACCAATTTTAATGCTCTATTAAGTCGAATAATGACCAATTATGATCATTATATTGGATTAATTAACAGTATTTAATTCGCAGCAATTAAACAGAATCAATGGCATTATTAGTTACAATCGAGCATGATTTGAAACTGTATCCATTCAATTTTTGTTACAGCTTTGTTGTAGGTAAAAAAGATACGGACTAAGTAGCCAAGACCACACACGCGCGAACCGAGCCGACTAGACGGCGGCGGTGGCGCGCGTGTGTGAGAACCCCCCATTCTCGGGCCCCAAGGATTTAAAATCTTTTTGTTTTGAATTTTGAAATTTGTGGTTTTCCTTGGATGATAACATGTGTTATTGGGCACGTGTGATGAGAACTTTGGTACAATGTGAGTTTCTCTTTAGTGACCGCTCAAGTTATTTGAAAAATTGAGAGTCGCTACATCCGTTTGTGTTTTAAAACTTCGAAAGCACAAGCTTTTTAAATGCAAGAGATTGTAGGTCCGGGGCAGATTACGAATTGGGAAGGGGTTAGGCACCCAATTCGCCCTTTCAATCTCTTAATAATATTCTAGCATGCATGTTTCTTATTGGTTGGTCAATTGATTGGTTGTTTGCTTACACGGGATTCAAAAAGGATGCAAAAAGAGGTGAACATAGTCTCATCATCATTTGCTTGTACTTTAATCATGCAAGAGGAAAGAATATACATTTTGTTCATGTGAAAAGTAAAAGAGTATTTACATTATAAAATGGATATACATTTTAGTCATATATTTGGAAGGAAAAGACTTATACTTTAATCATATAAGTTTAGAAAAGAATTTGCACTTTAGTCATGTAAGTAAAGAAATATTTATGTATTTTATGCAAAAAAGAAGTTAGAAGTATGACTCCTTTCTTTGTCATCCTTCAAGCATCATTATCCAAGTCATGAAATAACTTTGGGAATAACACTAATATCATTCATAGGATATTTTGAAAGCACAAAAATGCTTGAAAAAATTAGTATATGCATGAAAATGTATGTATTTTGTATTTTAAAGAAATAGTCATCATCATTAGATTAGGAGATTTCATCTTATTCGAGAGATCATTAATCGAGGAGATGTGAAGATATGCAGAGTTGACACCGACGACAACATTGCAGATCCGTTGACGCAGCCCTTGAGCAACCTAAGCATGATGGACATACTAGATGCATGGGCATACGTGATGTACCCGATTGGCTCTAGTGCAAGTGGGAGTCTGTTGGAGTTACGCCCTATAAGCAATCATTATTTAATATCATGATATTATATATATTTATATATTTGACATATCTTTATTATGACAAATAATGGATGATTATTCAATAATAAAGTCCTTTGAATAAATTGTTATTCATAAATTACTCTAATCAAGTATTATTACTAATAAGGGCAGTGATAATGCAATCAAGATTAGCATGTAGATGAATTGATATGTTGATATCTATATCTAGACATAGGTACAACATTAAGGGTAATGGTGTTCTGGTTGACTCGCCATAAGAATGCTACGTGGATCATTACGTGAGTGTCGTAAGCGATTCTCATAGTGACAATGGTGAGCTTAATCCTTCGACTTGAAGTCACTACAGGATTCTAGATGAGGAGTCGTATACTTTAATGCTGGTTAAAGCTTGTCCGACAACAGGAGAGTGATAACACCAGTTATTGGGTATGCCACAAATCATGCTGAGATATGTGAGTGATGTAGACAAGATTTGTTCCTTCTATGTAACGGGAGTATAATATCCACGGGCCTCTTGATGAGTAAGACTTTAGTAAATGCATGATCGTGCTCGAATAAGACAATATATGATATTATACTCATTCGCTTATCAAGTTTACTTGGAGAGATCAAAAAACCTAAATTAAACTGTAACAAGGATGACACGTTCCATGCCTTGTGTTTAATTGGATATTAGAACAAAATGATTAATTCAATTTAGTTACAAGTTTTCAGTTGCTTTTAGCCCACTGATAACTCTAATTATCTGGGTGACGATAACGTGCTGCTAGGTACCAATCATTGTTTATGTTGATGAATATGATTGATTAATATCCAGCTATTATTGGCCATTTGTGTCACACACAATGAGCATGAAACGAATCAAATATGAATTGAACCTTTTGGACCTAAGTTTGACTTTAAGGGACTGATCAAAGTACAAAAAGAAAAAAGTAGAAAACCCTAGGGAGTACTCCCTAGGGTGGCCGGCCGCTATAAAGGGTTAAGAACCCCTAAAAGCTTTTCTCTGATGTGTGTTCCTCCTTTTCATATTTTAGAGAGAATTATTCTTCCTAAAATTTATCCAATTCATAATCCATATTGAAAAAGGTTTCTTGACGGTCAAGATCTTTAAGGCCTTTGTTAATTGCTACCACAAATTAACAAGAGGTTGATTCGTGGATTGTTCACGTGGATACCATTGGGGATAGTGGGAGAAATTTTTGCGAATCTGCAGTGGATCTAGAAGCATTCCTGAAAAATTGATTAAACTGTTCATTCCATAATTCAAAGGTAATTCTCTTAACACGAATTATGTTCATTCGAATGGATTCCTTGAAGGATTTAGGGATTTAGTTTTTTGTTTTCGGTGGCATTGGTTCCCCAAATACCTAACAGTGGTATCAGAGCTAACTTGCGAAACCATAATTCGATTGTTTGAATGCCTTGAATTTGTTGTATGCGATGCAATTTAGGTTTATTCGATTTTTGGATTTTTGTACAGCAGTTGTTTGTAAATTGCATATCTCACAGACCGTTATGAATTTGATGATGAAATTTTGTGAAATTTTAAATAACATCTATACCAACATGCTGTAAAATTGCTATGAAAATCGGAGTTCGTTTGATAGGTCTGCTATTCAGAATTGTAAGCTGTCTGATTTCTTGTATTTAATTACAACCGCAGTTTGTAAATTCCATATCTCAGAAACGGTTGTGAATTTGTTGATGAAATTTTGTGGAGATTTAAATAGTATGATTATCTAAATTCTGTCAAAATTTCACGCAAAAGGAGTTTATTTGATAGGCAAAATAGCCCGCTGTTTGTCAGCAAACAGTCCTTCTATGAAACTGCTATAATTAAATGTATATGAATTGTTCATAGATATATATATTTTTAGGTAATTGTTATTTATTTTGGGCTGAAAAAATATATATATTAATTGTTCATATAGTATTTGACTACCCAAAAGTATTATGAATTGTTTATAATTCTCGCATTATTTATTCTAGATATTCACATATTAAATAAGACAAAATCAGATTTTAGTTTTTATTTATGTGATTGTGATTTGTGCTATTCATGTTGTACTTGTTAGGATGTTGTGAACAGATATGGCCTAGATCCTTATGTAATTTTGATTTTATTTTATTTGATAAAATACAGCCTACGTGTCGTGCCTCCCTCTTTACATTCTGAATATAATTTTTCTTCTCATCTAATTTTTCTCGCTTGTTTAACGATGTTTCTTGTAGAAGTGTAATGTAATAGTATAGAAGATGGCAAACCCGAAGACATAAAGGAATTCTAGAAGACGAAATTCTTGAAAAGCGTTTTCAAGAAAGTTTCTAGGATCATATGTAAATTAATACTCTTTTTAGCCTAAGAGTATTAATTAGCTATGGGCCATATCCAGATCACTTTATTTAATGATGTATGGTGATACATGATTAAATTATTTTATGCCTATGGATGTATGAGATGCATGGATGAACATAAAAATTAAGATAATAATTGGATGAGATCTTTTATAAAAATTCTCTCATTAAATTATATTAAATCATGCCTTCCTAACATTAGGCCATTTTAAAGCCATGATCGTTTTTATATGGGACATGCCCTCGCTGTGCACATGTTTCTATCTTGGTGAGACGTGAGATATATGATATTCTAAATTTGAAATGTTAGGGTCTGACTTAACAGGCCCGCTCCTGAGGGAGTGCAAGGAGCCCGATTGCACAGGGCCTCTAAATTTTGGGGGGCCCAATTTATATTATTGGACTTAATTATTTAATCTAATTTT
>JAOWAN010000005.1:10150553-10161668 GCA_028566635.1 Lobelia cardinalis | reverse complement strand
TCTTAGTATATTTTTGTTGTATCTTAGTTGATTTTCTTACAAAAATTCTTGTTTTGGATTTTTATTTTACAAAATACGGACATATAACTAACATACAACAAAAATGTACTAAGATACAGCTGGTTCGTACGATTTGTACAAAAAAGTGGTTTGTATTGGAATAAGCCCCATACTCCTTGTACTAAAAACTTATAACTACCTAAAATGCGCATATATGTGGCAAAAGATGCAAAATGCATAAAGAGACCTTAACAAGAACATCATCGATTTCCGCCATGACGCACCAGCACTCAACTCACTCAGTTATAAAGAGACCCTTAACAAGAACATGGTCGATTTCGGCCGTGACGCACCGGTACAGTACTCACCTCCCAAACTGTGAAAGGAGGAGGCTGGCTCATTTTGACAATTTCAGTCAAATATAAAAAATCAATTGCTTTTGCAATACCTTTTCCCTCTGAGGCTTTGTCTCTTGCCTTGATTCTGCACCATTATTATTCCTCCATCAAAACTCGAATTTGCAGTTGTGTGCTGCTATTATATATTCCCCCATGAAGGTTATTATACTAACAGGACGTGAGTAAGAAATTAGAGGCCATTAATAAGAAAGAACGTTTTCGTCAAAATTAGGATGTAATGATTAAAGTGAAAAATTAATAGAGATAAAAGAAAAAATGATGGGACCAATAAAAAAAAATCAAAAATCATGATAAATCGAATCAAAGACCTAATCCTAAGAAAATAGGGGAAGGGAAAATTTAATCAAAATTGGGGCGAGCAGCAGCGAGCTCATCAAAGGCAATTTAAAAGTTCATAGATGATTCCAAAAGTCCATAGATGAATAATAGGAGGCTGCATTTAAATCATACAAAATTTCCTCATCTATCCAATGTAAAAATGGGGGTGTTACAGTGTGTCAATCACACATTAGTTTGTCAGTGTGATTTTCGCCAATTTGCTAGTATCATATCAAACGCTGCCCAGTCGTTTTGCATGTATTTATTTGTAGTATGAAAATTTAGCCATCATGGTCATGGAATACTCGGTGTTAATAATTTTTCTTATTGATAAACAATAAGGTATACATTGCAGGGGTCTCCACCGAATCAAAACAAAAATCCAACAGTCCCCCCCCCCCCCCCATAAGAAGAGTTAACTTCTGCACCATATGGATGTATGCCTAATTTCAAATCTTCAAACAGTTCTACTTTCCAATTCAGCTTTTCAAATCTTCAAACAGTTGCATTTCCCCAAAAGGAAACTGGAAAATTATGAAATTGATCTGTCTTCAGACTTCCTGTAGTAGCAGCCAGCTGTTCAAAATGGGCTATTGTAAGTTATTCATGTACAAATGGGCAATTGAGCTTTGGAACCTAGCAAAACACCCTCTCCTGGTAAAAACCAGAGGCAGTCGCAGAGGATAATCTATGTATGTTAGTTACTTCCAAGAGACGCTGTTTCTTAGATATCTTCAAATCTGTTTAACTACAATCCGTTCCAGAGTGATGAAACAGGTGGAGGTAGGGTATCATGAAAAATAGGTTTTGTTGGATGATTAAAAAGGAAAGAGTCCGCGCTGGGTGTCTCTATTACCAATGGCACTCTTTATCATGAAGCTCCACTGCCTTCTCTGCACCTTTTGACCTATACGGAGCTATAATGTGATTTGGTATCCCAAGGGTAGGCAGTAAATCGTTATCAATGCACTCGTACCTGCAACCAAATACCAATAACACATGAGCTCAACACTTTTCCTGGGTGCCTGGCATATATCAGAAAATTTTGAAAGGTGAAACAGAAAAGGAACAGAAAAAGAGGAAAATTGTATTCAAGCACACGTACTTCCAGTTCTTTTCTTTCCATAACAATGGGAAAGTGTCCTTACCACAGGGCCACATTGGACCTCCCAGTGGGACCAAAGAATAGTACTAAACTCTCAACCAAATCAACCCGATGTGCCAATCAGATAATGGTTCAAGATGAAGTCGTTACATTGTGTGAATCTTATTTGTCAATCACTGATTAAACTAATATGAAAGTCTGTAAGATTTTCAGGAAATTTTCGGTTGTAGTGTTGTAGTACTCGGGACTAAAAGCCACCATTGCAACCCGTCAATGGTTCCAGACAAACCAAAAAAAAATCGGACATGAACCAACACAGGGTATGGGTCGTATTTTCCTGCTTCATCTTTTTGTTACAAGGACGAAGAAACTTAGATATACCAGATTAAGATTGAGACCACAATATATGGTGCGATGGTTTTTAGTCTAAACAGATATGACAAAAAGCTATTGAATTAAGATGCAAACTTACAATTTTTGGCAGAGGTAATCAGTGAGCATAGTCAGTCTCCTAATTTCTGTTCTCATTTCCATAATTTCTTTCTCAGAAAATTCACCCAGCGGCTCTTCTAAGCGCATGGAGAGTTTCTCAACATTTGCCTCAAGTTGCTGCTGTTGGTCCTCAAACAGGTTTTGCTTTATTACCTTCTCTTCCTTTGTCATTTCATTTATGAGCAGGTCATTGCCAAACATGTAATAAGCAAATGGATAAGAATACGAAAGAATCCGTCTTGATCTGAACAGTCTGTAAACTCCGCTTGTAACCCAGCTATAATCCTTGAGCTCCAATACATTTTCCATGTTCGATATATCCGCTTGAATCTTTTCCTTCAAATTTACCTCCGCCTTGAAAGAGTCAGCATGAGCTTTGTACCGATTGCGATAGTGAATGTAGCGGCTGAGTTCTGATCTTGCCTTCTCGGAATCCTTCATCAAGCCTTCTTTGTAGCGCCCACAAGTGTGACCTGTAATGCTATCCCACGTATGTCGAGTACCGGTAGGCCCACCACACAGCCAACTAAACAAACCCAGGAAAGAAACCAGTAAATATCTCCTCAGTTTGGTTCTTAATTAAGTAGGCGTATGACAGAGTCGACTTATGCAAACTGCAATGCAAAGCCAAAATAATTAAGTCTAATAAATGAAGACCTTAAAGATTGCAATAAGACTATGCAATGTCAGTTTGTTTCATATTTTCTTGAGTTGAGGTAAAATAAACATGCAATTACATGCTCCCACGGAATTACTTTAAAGCATGGTATTGGTGGTTTATTTAATCAAGTAGTCCGACTTCAGTTCCTTTGTGAATACTCCACTGTTCCGTTTAAAGAGACCATTAACTTTGATAAATTTACTTGTGATATTAAATTTTAAGATAAATATTTATTTCTATACCAATATTACTTATATTTGCTACTTTTGAGTTAAATAAAACAAATCAGGAGACTCATATTATTATAAGCTTAATTCATAAAACAGAGACTTTATGTGGAACACACAAACTAGAAACTACGACGCTGTGAGTTGGACAGAGTAAGTACTATGTCAATTGCAGAGCTTCACAAAACACATGAAACAGTACAGCTGCAAATTAAAATGTAAGGTTGAAACTTGAAATTAGTCTTTTTAGTGAAACGCAATTGTTTGATTTCTCATTTTTCAAGGAAAAGAAAAAGTACCATAAATAAGCGAGCCAACGAAACAGAAGAATACACAAGAATTCTCACCAAAACGCTTGCCCACAGATGCACATAACTAAATTGCATCCACCATTCTTCTCCACGGGTTTATGGCATTTCGGGCATTGCTTTGTGTTAACAACCATCCAATTGATTGTCTCAGATTCGTCCATGCACTTGGAGGCCCAAAGGTCCCACATTAAGCAAGAACAAGGCGAGTGTGCTTCAGATGAGCAACTGAAGCAGAACTGTACGCCGCAAGCACATTCTACCTCGCAGTATTCGTCAGCATTGACACGTATAGCATTTCCACAGTGGGGAATACTAGGGCACCACTTTACCCTCTTATTATCCTCAATATACGACTCTAAAAGAAACCGATCGAACTTATCAGCCATATGAGGATCCCTTGCACTGACTAGATTTCTGACCTTCCCTTCATCACAGATTGCATCGCACTTGTGAGCCATGCAACTTATGCGCCTACTTTGACCTTCGTTTATCTTCACCACAAAGTGTTCCGTCCAACCTTCAAGAGAAACGCAAAGAAGAGTTATATTCTGATAAAAAAATACATACCTTATAAGCAAATAAAGCAGTGTGCTCACAGTTATTGCAGAAACAATGGCCACAATCCATTCTTGTTATACTGTTGGCAGGGACTTCCTCCATGCATATTTCACAAAATATTTCAGAAGAGCAATGAATAGATGAAAGATCATTGTCACCATCCTGGACCATTAAACCTGCTTCTGCATACAGCTTCTCTTTGCCCTTCTCCACTAACACAGCAAAAACCTTATCGACGTCCCAATGATAATGTATAAGTAGGGTACGAGTGTGATGCTCCTTTAGAGTCAGCAAGTCCATTACCCGCTGCAAGTCTTCTTTCTGCCCAACACACAGTGATAATAGAAAATAAATAAAATTCAACGGCAGTGTGTAGCATAACTTTCTGGAGACATGCCTTACCTGGGCCGCCAACAAAGACTCTTTTGTGATAACCTACAAAAAAGGAAAAAGATCATTATAATACAAACACTGAAAGAAAAATTGACGAGAATAAAAACAAAGGAAATCACAAACAAATCAACTACCAGGTAAATTTGAGGGTTTTGCTCAATGTATCTACTAAATCTTGCATAATTAGTTACCAGGAAACCCCACATTGTTGCATAAAGTACAATAAACTTGCAATCGATTCATTAAGTATCCTCTTGACGATGGATAAAGGCAAAAACTCTCTAGAAGTTTATCTCAGCTAACAACAACATACCAATCTACAACTCAGCATGCAAAAGTGAAGTGCTTTCAATTATTTCCTCTCTTCGCATAGCAAAACACCACCTTCATATGATTGATTGAGAAGTTAAGACCAGCTTTCTTGACAAAGTTACAGTCATTATACAGTCACATTCACGCATCATTAATCAAAACAGAAATGTCATGTGGGATTCACCAAACTTTTGTAATCAAACCAGGAAAAAGAAGGAAGAGGTTAATACATTAAACCCTAAACCCTCTTTTTGGTTGCCAAGAAAACGATAAATAAAAAAAGAAACCCATGATTAGCTTACTGCATTTACAATCATAACGCAATTAGCCAAAGAACCCAAAGAAAGTGACCCCTAAAAAAGAAAAATATTTAATGAAAAGTGAATTACCTGACAAGAGGAATATGTGGCGGTGGGAGATTCAGTTTGAGCATCTGGGTACCCATCACCAAAGTCACGATCATCATCATTACCTTCATAATCGTCATCATAATAATCTTGATCGTCGTCATAAGGTTCCTCGTAATCACCCATTACATACACAAATAAGTATGTGTATTTGTCTAAGTAACGAGTATTTATTTGTTCAGGAATACGATGAAGACGCCGGCGGCGGGATGGTCTGGCGCCCGGGGGTGAATTTACCGGCAGGATTGTTTGTCCAAAGCGAGGGAGTGCTTGGTGGTGTGATTAATAAGTCAAGAAGGTTGATAATAAAAGAGGGAGAGGGATAGAAGTTATGGCAAGGCGTGGACGCTGATTTTGGGTGATTTTGCGTGCCCAATTCGTTCACTTCTCTCCTTTTCCTTGACAACACTCTGCTTTTTTTCTTTTTCTTTTTTCTTTTTTTCCTTTTGTTTTTTGTCTTCTCATTGTTATGAAATACTCCCTCCCGTTCTTCAAAAACGAAAAAAAAAATAATAATAAAAATTACTCCCTCTCCTTTATTCCAAAAAATTCTTTCCATTTAGTCTTTTGACAAGGGCTTTTTTTTTTTTTTTTTGACAAAATTTCACCAATTTTTTACAAAATTTATTTAAAATTATGAAAATATTTATAGATTAGTTATTATGAAGTAGTTATTAATTATTCCTCCAATAGTATTTTTATGATTTTATACTATTTATTAGATTTTTGTAAATAATTGATAAGAATTGAATCTAACTAACCAAAAAAATCAAAATGGGAAAAGAATTTGGACCGGACTCCGGAGGGGTAAACCTTTTATTTCTCTCGAAAATAATCAATATTGTTTATGATTTCTAAACACGTATATAATTAACAAAAAGGGAAAAGTTAATACTTATTTAAAATTGGAGGAAGTACTATTAAACTAACTTACAGATTAGTTAATTAAGAATGGGATTAACTAATATTCCCACTAGTAGTAGGATTTTTTACTTTCTCAAAAGGGAAAACGGTATTTTAGGCCCCAATGTTTGACAATTTTGGCATTTTGGACCCTCAGGTTCTAAAGTTGGTAATTTGGGTCCTGATGTTGCAAAGTTGCAGCAAATCAGGCCTTTTTGCAGCAAACCAGGCCCTAATATTTGACCACTTTGGCATTTTGGGCCCCCAATGTTTGACCACTTTGACATTTTGGGCCCCAAAATTTCGTCATTTTTGAACGTTTTCCGTACAAAAAGGCCTGATTTGCTGCAACGTTGCAACATCAGGGTCCAAATCACCAATTTTGGAACCTGGGGACCCAAAATGCCAAAATGGTCAAACATTGGGGCCTAAAATGCCGTTAACCCTATTATTAATAACAAAATTTATCATAATGATTTACTTTTTTGTTTGTATCAAATGCAATATTGCATATTACTCCAAATCTAACATAAATATTTGTTGGGACCACATTTCAAAAAAATTGTTGATGACTAATGGAAATGATGGATGAGGTAACAACATTTGCCAATCAATCTAAAGGGATGAAATATCATATTTCTCTCTTCTAATTGAAAAATTGCACATTTTATTTTTGGACAAACTGCAGAAATAGTTTCTGCACTCAAATAATATTTGAAAAAAAAAATTAATTCAAAATTGTTCAATTTTGGTTTAGATACTGAAACAATCAAGCGTAATCGGTCATCAACTCTAATTTCGATCCAATTAAATTTGAAAAAAAATAAACACGCATGACACTTGCTAATAGCAAAAATAAGAACATTCAATTCACTCATTTTCTTCATTCTAATAAGAGAGGATAGCTATGATAATGAGTCGGTGAGGACTCATCTTTGACCGGACCCTTCGAACTAGTAGACCAGAAGGCTAGAAGGACAAGGATAGGTTATCTACGCTTAGCCATCCTGTCGGGACGCCTCTTCCACCCAAGCATCGTGGGAAATCAGCTGGACCGTTCTTTCTTGTCAGGATGCATTCCCTTGTTTAGTTTCATACTTTCGATCCTTCGCTCACGAATGAGAAAGAGGAAGAGTAAGGACCTAGACATGAGCACTAATTCCTTATTATGACCGATAGGAAAGAAAGCAATATCAATGGATGACTAGCCTACTAAGACCCCAGCTCTATTGAAAGCTAGAGTGAGTTGTCCAACTGCACTCATGATCTGCTGAACTAGCACTATGAAGCCGTTGGAAGTCAATCTTATCACCTTTTATCCACACCAATGGAAATCTTTCTCACAGAAGGCTAATATCGGCCTTGAAATGGCATGGAAGTAGTATTGATGGAGCTACGTTGAAGCTAAGACTCAGCTCCCAAAGAGCAGAACAACAGTAATAGGAATCAATCGTTGAAGGAGCGCATCGCTAATGATGTAGCTCCTGTGTTTATGCTAAAAAAGGCTACCCGCTATTCAAAAAAACTGCTTTAGAGGGATTCGGGAACAAGAGGAAGAAGGATCGCTTTCATCCGAACCCATATATGATCCTAATCGGTGCGAACCCCAACTCGACTCCAACTCTTAAGACTATTCCAGTCCTGCATCCTCAAACAGGGGGGATGTTCAACTAATAAGGTTCTTTGCCTAGCAACAACAACTAAGCCCTATGATTATAAACCTAGGAATTGCTCACGAACAGGTGAAAACGAAATATGCACCCCCTTAAACCCATTTTGTCATTGTTTCAAGATCGTTTACCCAGCCTCGAGGGAAGAACTCGAAATAGAGGAGCAATTGCGAGACTTATATAGAAGTGGGAGCAATTGAGGCACTTATACAGCCTGTTTTTTTGCATTTTAAATATTTTGACAATAATAATTCTCTAATAACACGTCGCTATTATAGAAACTTAAAATAAAACGTAAGGAGTAGCTTAAATATAACTCACTAAAGTGAAAGACACAAAAATATAAAGGGGAAACCGCAGAATTGGTCCCTGTACTCGTGAATTTTTTTTGGAAAAAGTCCCTAAACTCAAAATTCCACAATTTTAATCCTTATAATGCAAAAATTGCACGCAATAGGTCCTAACCCTAATTTTTGGTCCAGTTTAATTAGGGTTAGGAAAAAATATATGTGGCACGTGCGGTAGACAAGGGTAAATTGGTCAGATCCATTAAAGGGCTATTTTTACTGGGTTCAGTTGAAATCTTTTTCCCGTAATACTACAGATAAGAGAGAGATAGAGAGTCAGTCCACAGAAAGAAAAGTCGATGGGGGAGAAGAAAGAGAGAGTCAACAGAAGAGAATGGAAGAGAACATAAGAGAGCGAGAACGGAGATTGAAAGTCGCTGGATCGAAGGTTAGTGATGCCCTAATTTGGTTTTTGTTTAGATTGCATAGCTGAATTTTTTAACTTGCACTTCTTCCTCCTCCTCTCGAGACTCTCTGTGTGTGTGTGTGTGTGTGTGTGTATGAGTTGGTATGTGTAGGGTAACCAACATAAATGGTCCTTGTACGAAGATATCGATAGCTAGACTTTTTGAATCATTAACAATTCCATAACAAGAATATATTGGCAAGTATTTGTTCGGAATTGAATTTACAAACTTATTGAAATATGGTATTTGATACTCCAACAGAGCATTGATGGTTACTTGGTTATATTGCTGAAGTTTTTAAATGCATAATTTTATTTCACCTGTAAATATAACATTGCCCCTCGTAGAATGTGATCCTGATTTCAATCGATCCTTGAGTTCTGATTGTGTAAAATTTTCTCCATCTTTATACCCTACTGACCCAAACGTTAAAGTTTGTTATGTCGACTGTAATTCACCCACGTATGCCAAGGCTAGTTGCAAAAGTAAAATATTTGTTACCATTTTATTTTTCTCATTCTCTTGGTCTTTTATTACTCTTGTTTCTCTTTTTTAAAAACTAGTATTCCTGATTTTCATCTTCATGTTTGATTACAGATCAACTGGACGAACCAGGGACTAAAATCAATGCACGCTTCATCAGCTGGACGAACTAGGTGAGAGAAGGTATTTGAGAGAAAGCTTAATGATCTCTCATTTCTGTAAACTGAATTCTCAATCCCCAATTACACAGCTTTGCCCTATTTATATGCCAACAGCTACTAACCAACTAACCTAACAAACAGTTAACCCCCTTACAATTCAGAAACAACATAAATGACAAATTGCCCCTTGAGATATACAAATCATGTCCTTAACACTAGGGACTATACATGGATTCAGGCACTAGGACTCCTACTCTTTTATTGTGGTCCTTGTGGAGACCATTAACTCCGTAACTTGGGATCAAAGTTTTCTTATAATGGGGAGCTGCTGCTGCTACCCAACTTTATAGGAGTCCCCATAAAGTTGTGGGAATCATGAGTAGTCTACGCAGGCAAAAATGATAAAGACTCCCTCCGTTCCACAATAGTGGTCTTTTTAAAAGTTGTAAAATGTTTAAAAATAATTGTTCTTTTATAAATTTATACTCATTTTTTTCTAAATTACCTTTTACTCTTAAAGCATTAATGAATGAAGGATTTGAATAAATTTTTAACTATAGAGTATTAATTGAAGAATAAAAGTGGAATAATAGAAGATAATAAAACATATCTTGGTGTTTGTGCTATATTCTAAAAGGACCACTATTGTGAAACGGAGGGAATATATGCCTAACACATGACATTTGTGCAACATTACACTTCCCATAGAAGAATGAAGATTACTGATATTTACAAAAATTGAAAAAAAAAAATTGCATAGAAGAAGAATACCGACCGTATAAATCATCAATATCCCATAATTTTTCATGCTTCCTCTGCTTAAACAAAGCCATCCCGATTATGGGTTATAGATACCTAAATCACAACCGAGAATTTTCAGTTGGCTCTTTATATCTCTCTCGTTCAATGGTATTTTGCTTCAGTGCTTCTTCCTCTCTTCGTCGGCTCTCTCCCGTAGATCAACTCCCATCTCTTTGGCTTCATTGTATATTACGGAAAATAGATTTCAAGTGAACCCATAAAAGGATCTAACCAATTTACTCTTGTCTACCGCACGTGCCACATATATTTTTTCCTAACCTTAATTAAATTGGACCAAAAATTAGGGTTAGGACATATTGCGTGCAATTTTTGCAGTTTAAGGATTAAAATTGTGAAATTTTGAGTTTAAAGACTTTTTTCCAAAATTTGACGAGTCTAGAGACCAATTCTGCGGTTTCCCCTTTATATTTTTATGTTTTTCACTGTAGTGTGTTATATTTAAGCTACTCCTTGTGTTTTATTTTAAGAGTCTATAATAACGACCTCTTACTAGAGAATTATTGCTGTCAAAATATTTTAAATGCAAAAAAATAGAAATTTTTATTTGACACGATTTTTTCTCTTTTTTTGGGCGGGAAAAAACTTATGAGCTTCAAATGGATAAAAGTTTAAAAAAATTGGGCTTTAAGTTGATAAAAAATTGCAAGAATAATAAGTACGTAAAAATTTTTGGACAAACTTTCATAAAATTCGTCAAGAAAGGTGAATGTAAAAAACTTCTTCGAATTGAGACAAATGAAAAACAAATTTGGACCATGAGTATAGGAAACCCGTACCAAAGTATGTGTCTTAGTATACACAATTAGAAAATGTTCGTGTTTAAGGTACAAAATATATAAAAATAATTATATATTTTTAAAAATAATAATTTAATTATATGTAAAAAATTACTAAAATGTGTGCCCACATTTGAGAATAAGAAATCAATATTTAAAAAGATATTAAAATTAAATAATAAAATTATATATGATAAAAAAAGTTATTTTAACTAAAAATATAAAAAAAAATCTAAATAATTTATACTAAAATTACTATATATATATACACACACACAGAGAGAGAGAGAGAGAGAGAGAGAGAGAGAGAGAGAGAGAGAGAGAGAGAGAGAGAGAGAGAGAG
>JAOWAN010000005.1:10110697-10126257 GCA_028566635.1 Lobelia cardinalis | reverse complement strand
TCTCTCTATATCTCTCTCTCTCTCTCTCTCTCTCTCTCTCTCTCTCTCTCTCTCTCTCTCTCTCTCTCTCTCTCTCCCCCCCCCCATTTCTTTCACACTCGCACTCACTCATCAGAGTAAACATACTGCTGGAAAAAAACAAATGCGTACAACAGCAGTTCAGCAACGTCAAACAGACAAGTGCACCCAAATGCAATTGCAAAATCAAACATGGTAGGCTATTGTGAGATATGCAAACTATGTAAGTCATGTGGCTTTAGGGTGTGGTTTGACCCAAATATTTGTGGTTCTCAACTAGAATTTGGAATAAAAAACAAAAACTGTGAAGAGGATGACAAAGCTTAAAGGAAGGGTAGAGTATTTAAACAAAGACCATGAAATCTTACAACATGTATTGGATTGCTTGAAGGAAACAAATGAAAGCTTGAAGAAAAAAATGGATTGGTAATGGTCTCAACCATAAGACTACTAAACAAACATCGATGCTTACCATATAAGACACAAGCGTACTTGATCATTCTTGATAAATAACAAAGTTCAACCAGCCAAACGTTACTGCTATCATTTTGCTACATACTTGAGCAGGGCAGACCTCACAAATATAAAATAGGCTGACTTGAGCACTAGCAGGTGCATTACATAAAAAGTGTAACAATAGATAGTGCACTGGTGACCAGCATAATTGGTTCACATAAAGTCAAGAACTAGTGAAAAACCAAAGACAGTAGGTGCACTCATGTTAGTTTGCAAAAGAAGGTGCACTCATAGGAAATTAACAGACTTATGGTTACTAAAATGGAGCGATGCATCCTTTGAACTTGGCATATGGCCTATGTTTGCATTTGGTGTAGATGATCCTTGACTTGTAAAGAGTACATCACCAGACCTTGTAGATGACCTTTATACCTATAATATTTAAAAACTTTCAAATATTGGACATGCTTTAAAAGTATATGATTTTCATCAGTAATAATCTACCTGGACCGATGGCAAAGGAGAGAAGAGTGTTCTGGTGGATGTGGGTATATTTTCATAAGTTTGAAGGACCTGGGATATAAACCATGGAGTTAGTAACCAATTTTAATGTACGAAAATTTAATAAATAAAAGAAAACTTGCAAGTTGATAGGATTAATAAAACATAGTTGGACTACAGGCATAGGAGTAGCTAAATTATGTGTAGTAGGAGTAGTTGCCGCACTCCCACTTGATTGACCAACCTTTGCAAAAAAAAACATCAATTGTCAATTAACTTTTATAAGTAAATAAACAATAACTAAGTAAAATACCAAGGAACGAAAAAAATACTGAAATGAAAGTAGAGTATGTACTTGAGGTGAAAATGGAATCACAGAAGCACTGCCACTTGAAAGCTTACTACCAAAAGCATGGGCTATGTTCAGCAAATGGGTACACCAAAAATGAAAACACATTAAACCATGCCATTACTTATCGAAAAAGCACAGTATTAGAGAGAGATGTATATGAAATATACCTTACTCGAGCTTCTGATATTCGTTGAGTCTGAAATGCACGTAGGAAACCCTTCTTTATCTCGAAAATTTGCTTCATTCACTACAAACATTAGCTCACAACTAGATCATTGTTTACCCACGATTTTTTGAGAAACAGAGTAATAGAAGAGAGAGGTGAGGGTTATCTTACTGGGAGTGGTTAAATATAGAGAGGGAGTTGGTTAAATAAATGATAGTGAGGATCCCAATCCGGCCAAATGATAGCACTTGGTTTCACGACAATTGAACGGTTTTTAGTCGGTTTCTAGTCATTAAATATTTAATCAGCATAAAGTGTTTTGACATTGATGGGGTATTATAGTCAGTTACCAACATAATTGTACTGGATTGTCGGTCGGGTCATTGGGTCTAAAAAAACTGGGAAGTTCAGTGTACCAAGGTGTCGGGTCAAAAAGTACAAGGTAGTGACCCGAAAATAGTTGAAACCACTGGGTACTTTTGTGTAATTTGCCCTAAATTGTATAGAGTTATATATGTAATTCACAAATTATTTTTTATTCTTATTTTTAAAAAGATTCTTCATATTTTTTTTTATCAAAATCAATGTATAGCACACACACAGGTAATGTGTTTTTTCTACGTGAACAAATGATTGTGGATCTTTTCAAAATTTACAAAAGAAAGAAATGCACATTCTTAATTGGGTTCATTTAAGTGAAAATTGCACATTAAAATTAGAAATAATCAATATAAAGTGTTGGGTATTTGTGGTGTAGGCGTCTCACTTTTAAATTATGGGTAGTAAAATAATCTACCGAGTAAATATCATAACTAATGTATATAATATCAGATGAGTCATAAATAATTATAAACATTTTATTAGAAAAGTGCGGTAAACAAGAAGCACTGCGCTGGCACACTCCGGTATTGGTAGGCACCATTCCAGTAGATAAACAGGTACGCTCCCGGGAACGGAATTTATAACTATGGTCTGAGCATGTAAAGAAAGATTTCAGAGTTGTGTGTAGTTGAATGCGAGGTTGTTTAATTATTTATTTTACCACCTACTATTGATTCAATCTCCTTGCTGCAGATAACAACTTTCATGACCATTAGTAGATAGTATAAAAAAATAATGGGTTGGCTAAGCAAAATTTTCAAAGGCTCTACTCATAAAGTTTCGGAAGGGCGGTATGATTGGAGATATGGAGAGAATACAGTTGGGAATTTTCCTTCTACTTCAATGGTAATTTTTGTTACTACTTCTTGCCATCACATATGAAACAGTGGCATTGCTGCATTGTTGTAAAATTTTATTTTCTTTCATTTTACTTGCAATTGGCCATCTAAAGGCACATAGTTGTTTGAATTGTGAAATAACCTTGGCTGAATGTGCCTGCCAAATATTTCTCCACTGCTATTTATGTGGAATTCTTAATTGGGAAACACTAACAACTGCAATAATGGAAGGAAATACCATTTTAACAACTGCTATTTATAAGGTTGCAAATATAGAAACTTCTTGCACTGTAAATTAGGAAAAGTGTAATGAGGATACCCATCAATGCTCTGATTCCAACTTTCCATGTAAAAAAGTTTCCATTTTGGTACTCTTAACTAGTGCCCTTAGGGCCCTTTTTAGCATCACCCTTCTTAATTATCTTAATACAGTCATTTGGGATGTAGGACACATGGTCGGATAATGAAGACATTGATCGTGCAATTGCACTATCCCTTTTAGAAGAAGAGAGCAAGGGGAAGCATGTACCCAGTAAGTAACGTGTGCTGTGTGCTCTCTATGCCTGCTCTGTAATTAATAATACTGATAATGTACTTATTTTGCTGCCCTTGTTTGAAAGGAGTGTGTGCAAAATAGATTGCTCTTCATGTTTATATCAATCCTCTTGAAATATCTTGTAGATGTAAAATCCTCATTCATTTACTGTACGAAGAGGAGGATGGTGGGGGTCAATGGATTTTTGTTATTTTGGTGGCCTTCCAGTCTAAATTGTTATGAAGCTGTGGTTTAGGACTACATATTGCTCTTTTCCATTACTACCTTACAAGTACCAGCCACATGCCATTTCGCAAGTCTTGTAATTTTCCTAGTTAAAAATATGAATCCATGTGCTGATTTTTGGAAATTGGTCGCGTAGTTCATGAATCTCAACTGAAAGAAGATGAACAACTTGCAAGAGCATTACAAGAAAGCTTGAGTGCTGATTCTCCACCCCGTCTTAGGAACGGGAAGGGAAATAGAAATAGAAATAGAAATGGAAATGGAAGCGGAAGCGGAGGCGGAAACGCAAGCGGAAACGGAAATATATATCAACCTATACCTTTCCCGTATTCAACGGGCTTCAGGTATGTCAGCTTCATATGCTAATTATATATAATTAAATTTTCCGGGCAAGTTGTCTAAGCAGGTTGGTTTCTTTGAGGTCATGAACTTTCGGTGAATGGACTTCCTTGATTTGGATTGTTTACGGCTCCCTAAGCGTGGCTCTCACATAACATGGTAACAGCGCTGAAGTCAAAACTCTAGAACCCAAAATACGACACTGAAAAGCAATTGCAATCTTTTATGTTCTTGGACTGAAGGAACCTTAGAAAAAGGGATATAGTTCACACATATGACTGTTCTGTTAGTTTAATTGAAGTAATAGAGTTGTGAACCAGATAGTAACTAACAGAACAGTCATATGTGTGAATTATTTTCCCGGAAGATAGCATTTCTGTTTCCTTTTCAATTCACGACATTGAATTATTGCTCATATGTAAATTTTATCATCCAGGAATATCTATTGACTATACTCTCTCCACTTTGCTCGGAGAGACCTTTTTATGCTAGTGAACACGTGCATATATCAAATTACTCTCAAACATAATTTGTCCCATTTTACGTAATAAAGTTTCAAATTTCAATGAATGAAGACTAAATTGAAAATACTGTGCCTTGCAACTTTGGTAATTTTCTGAAGACGAGTAAATTTATGTAAAAGAGAGGACTATTTATACAATGGAGGGAATATATATAAATATATATAGTTATGCATGTTTTTGTGTATTTAAGTGGGCCTGTTTATGCTAGTTCTACTTCTTGTCCTCAAATGTTTTTTACTTAATTGACACAAAGTAGTTGGCTTCGGATAGGAGTATACTCTTGGAACTAATGAGGGAAAGGGGGAAGGTTGGAAAAGTGAAAGGATTAGGAATTTCATGGCTCTCGTTTTCCACTCAAATTTATGCCCAAAAGTGAAACATAGATGAAAATTCATGGAAAGTCCATTCAATGCATTTTGTATTTGTTTGAAGAACAGAATCGTAAAACAAAGTTATAAATACAGTTTTTCTTATATTTTCTCTTGTATTTAATGAAATAACACAAGGAGGATAATATCCATTTCTTAGGATAGAAAGACAATTTCCTGCATTTTCCATCCTTCCATTTTTTTTTCGCTGCTTCTTACCAAACAAATCATGAATGTAATTTTGTAACCAGTTCTTTTAGTGTTTTCTTTTGCATATGATACCTGGCTTTGATAACCATGCTTGTTAAGATCCAGCCAATTAGTTATCCGATACTATGTTGCTTTTTATAAAATACGTTTGTACTATTGGGATCCATTAGAAGAGGTTCAGGTTTGCGCAAGCATTTATGTTTAGGTGCGCTTGCACAGATTTAACTGTGCTAGACAGTTGAAGAAATATGAAAACCTGATTTTTGGTTAGACAACTGATAAATGTTCTGTGAATTGATGTTATAAACTTGAGTAAAAGGGGCTGCGTACATATGAAATATGTTATATCATTTGTGGCATTTATTTATTTGTCTTTGTATTAGGATATGTGCTGGTTGTAATACTGAGATCGGTCATGGACGATTTTTAAGTTGCATGGGTGCAGTTTGGCATCCAGAATGTTTTCGTTGCCATGGATGCAACCAGCCAATTTCGGACTATGAGGTAAAGACTCCATTCTTGTAGTAGCCAACTATTTCATGCTTATTTTGAACTGATTCTTATGTTATACATTTTCTTCTCTCATAGATTTTGTCTACCTTAAATCTCACTCTTTGTTAAGAATATAATTTTTTTTGGATCTGATTGTTAAGAATATAAATTATGATCAAAATAATGACTATTTTTGACGTGGTCTCTTCATTATGTAGTTTTCAATGTCCGGGAATTACCCTTATCATAAATCTTGCTACAAGGAATACTATCACCCGAAATGCGATGTCTGCAAGAACTTTGTAAGTATCTTTCAAGTAGTAATGAGTTATTCTGTTTTATTAATTTTTATCTCCAACCTGTTGACAATCTTCTGTAGACTTTATATTGCATACCGTATGCCATTTTATGTCAAAAATATGAATGAATGACATGATGGTAAACTTTATAGCTGAAGTATGAATGCCAATTTAGGTGGTATAATTCTTTGCATCAAGTGCTTTTACTTTATACTTGTAGATGATAGATCCTTTATAGTCTACTGTTTCCCTGCAAAATAAAGTTGATAATCAGTTAGGGTTGATAAACCTCAATTACATACCAGTGAAGGTGGCAAATGGGCGGGCTGTGGGGGTATTGGCTGGGCTAATCTGGGCCATGGGCGTAAATAGGTAGGCAACTATTACGGTATTACCCAATTACTTATGCGGGCATAAACGGGCATTCTTCAAATGGTCTGGGCTGCCCATTAGCCCATTTATAAAATAGAAACTCAGACGCTTACTTTTTTCACACACTTTTATTCATAAATGGGCAGCACATTAGATCCCGTCTAACTTAATGGTCTGCCCTATCTAATTAATAGCGGGCGGCAGGGCGGACAAATGGATATGGGCACAAATTGCCACCCCTACGTACCAGTATACCAGCACCTCATTGGCCTATTCGGATTAATTTAGCAAATAATTTATCATCATTTATTATTATCCGGCAATGCTCTGATGTCCAAACAGTGTACACGGTAGTTTTTGAAACGTTTATTGCTCAATTTATTCCCAAATATGTGTGTACTTAGTATTATTATTTTGGTAAAGTTGCAAGGTTTGTAAAACGCTCTAAGACACATGTCGTTACTAGTTTACTGTATTTACTACTCACTCCATTCTGGGTGTACAGTCAACTATTCTGTGTTGGCACGTTTCATTCAAAGAGTTAACTTCCAAAATTAAACATTAAATATTGTTATTGTCTCAAAATTTTCTTTCATATTCAAATATATAGTTTCTCGCATATTGTAGATTTTTTAAAAAAGTTTTAATACAACTCATAAAAAGTACAAAGTGGTAGAAGTACAAAATAAAAAGGTTTGACTGTCAAATGCAGGCTCTTTGACCGAACAGAGGGAATATATAAATTGATTTATTAAAAATCATTTTTCAACCTCTGAAAGATAACCTGTTATAAATACTTTTTCTCCATAACTTGTAACAAGTTTCATTCCATGCCACATTTACTAGAGCACGTGTCCCTTTTAGCAAGAACGGAGGAGATTCTTATTTTTCCGCAAATTCCGATTAGCATGTGATATGAAGTTTGATCATATTATTCAGAAAATGAAATGGAAGGAAAACCAAAACTCTTTTTTCTGCTCTGCTATTTTCTGGCTTCTATTCCCTTCACTTAAGTTCATACTTCCTTTGCAGCAAGATTTAGATTTTTAATATAGTACTTTCTGCAGGTAATCAAGTAACTCTTTAATGCATTATGAGGTCAGGGAATTGAATGTTTGCGCTTTAGTTTTAATTTTTGGGCCTATGTATCAGGTTTTACATTTAACTGTTTCCAACATGAGAAAGTAATTGAAGGGTGAAAGTCCACAGTAAGTGATTCACTTGACCAAAACTGTTGCAGCAAAAGTGGCTGTCAGGATGAGATCTCAACGTGAAGTATATAAGAGATGGTATATGAAAGAACCTATAATGGCACATTCTTTAATAAAAACAAACCTAAGTATTAGCATACTTGTGCCACATGATATTGGCTCTTCAAACTGAACCTCTGAAACCACTCCGAATTTTCTGTTGGATGCAAGGTCCTAAAGTGTGGGATTTTAAGTGAAATAACTTCTACTAGCAGCTTTTCCATTTAAACTGTTTAGTATAATGCTTTCTTGATATGTAACCCTTGAATGATTCTTATGCACTGTAATGATATCTTTTTCATTCTTGATTGCATCTAGAGATGTATGGATCCTGGACCTCATGATTCCCTTGATACCTACTTTAGTACATACGTAGACCATAGGGATTTTATTTTAGCTTGCACAAACGTGCTTCCGCACCCACCAGATTTTAGGGTACAGCTTAATATTGTAATGACATGCAGGTCACTGTAGGCTTCTTCCTTTGCATAATTTGCTTATTGCTAAGGCAAGTAGATTAACACGCATTTTTCTGTCCAGATTCCGACAAATCCTGCGGGTCTTATTGAATATAGAGCGCATCCCTTTTGGGCCCAAAAATACTGCCCTTTCCATGAACATGATGGAACCCCTCGGTGTTGTAGCTGCGAGCGAATGGAGGTCAGTCTGTATGACTTAAATTTAAGCTGTAGACAACCTAACTCTTGCATTCAATCCTAGTAGATTATGACCGCACACACAGATACATAATTTATATTGAATTTGGCTATGTAAAGTCATTGCTCAATGCTCATCATTGCAGCCTCGTGAGACAAGATATGCTGCTCTTGGTGATGGTCGGAAGCTATGCCTTGAGTGTCTTGATTCTTCAGTCATGGATACCAATGAGTGTCAACCCCTATATCTCGATATTCAAGAATTTTACGAAAGTCTAAATATGAAGGTGGAACAGAAAGTTCCTTTACTCTTGGTTGAGAGGCAAGCACTTAACGAGGCCATGGATGGAGAGAAGCATGTAAGAATTAATTTCTTGACACTATTACCCAAGTGTTACTATCTTTGGGTGGCTTGCGTGTGTGTGCCTGATTGTGTGTATTTTGGATGAATATTAGGTGGTTACTGTTTTTGTTTGCTTGTTTACCAGGGCCATTATCACATGCCTGAGACTAGAGGACTCTGCCTTTCTGAGGAACAGACTGTTAGCACGGTAAGGGCTTTATGACTGTTTTGATTTATGTTTTTCCAGCTAATGAGGATCTCAGTATCTCTATTATTTTATTACTGAAAGATAGGCACTTTGAAATATTAGATCTTGAGGCGACCAAGAATTGGAGCAGGAAATCGGGTGATGGACATGAGAACAGAGCCCTATAAGTTGACTCGCCGTTGTGAGGTTACGGCAATTCTTATATTGTATGGCCTTCCAAGGTATCTTTTGACTTTCAAGTGCCACCATTTTTCTTCTGTATTTCATTCCTAATTTTTTTCTTGACTAGGTAGAAAATATAGAAGCAGGACTCTGTTTAGAACAGAACTTTGTTAAACATTCAAGTAAACTATGGATTCAAGTTCTTTATGTCAAGTAATTAGGAATCTACAACTTCTAGAGTTTGAAGCTAATAATGTCTCTCTAGAATGTTTCATACTAATGAAAAGAAAATGAAATGTACCAATGCTCTTGAAGCATTTTAGTTGAAACGCTTAAGATAACCACTCTCTTTCCCGGCCCAGTTTTTTTCACTCAGGGTCTGGTTTCCTAGTTAAAACTAGCTCCCAACATGAAGATACTATTATTAATACTAGTATTGGAAAGTGAAATGATTCCCAACCAGCAGTGGCTTAATATGGTTTGAAGGTTTGAGAGTACATCTCCATTTCAGTCCAAGTGAAGTAAAGAATATGTAGATGGAAGTAGAATTTTTTCTGCTATGTGTGATGAACATTAATGAACTTAGACATGTCATTTAGCTTTAAGGTTCACTGTGAAAGCTATTGATTTAGGTTTTGATGACCCACACACGCCTAAAAGAAACACATTTTACACGTTAATGTATTATATCATATCCTTGATCACTTGGTAATACCTCATTATGGAGTACTAAAAGAACTTTTGCACACAGGTTACTGACTGGATCAATCTTAGCACATGAGATGATGCATGCATGGCTGCGACTTAGAGGTTTCCGCTATTCCCTTCTACTCCTCATATGGCTTGATGTGAGATTTTCTATAGGAAAATATACGAGCAAGAGAACGCGGTCACACAAGTAATATAATGATAAATCGAGTCGAACTCACAGAGACGGATGAATCAAAACTCACTAAGTTCTGGATAATCGATTTCAATCTTAATCTAAGCATACATAATAGGATGATGGTTTGAATAACTAAATTAATTAAACTAATACTGATATTTAGATTGAAGGTTGTCAACTTGAAATCTTAATAACAATATATAAACTAATAAAAATTAAATAATTAAAGTGGATGGCGATTACGCGTCAAGAAATTAGGGTTGTCAATCCCAATTCATGAACACACAATTCAGATTAACAAGCAATAAACGGATAAGGAATTGAATATAAAAAACAAAACTTACTTCCACAAAGATTGTCAAACTCCGTTGCTTGAATAATTCAATTGTCAAATCAAGCCAATCCCTAAACTACGAAGAACGAAGAAGAAAAATTGCATAGAATAATGAATTACGTAATGTTTTTAGGTCTAGAATGAATGCCTAAAAGCTGCTAGGAGCAGTCGTTTATATAGTGCGGCTCATATGCCTCTAATACATCAGGAAACCCTAAAATCGGCTAAAACACGCTTTGCTGAATTTTGGACTGCCAGTCCGTGCCCTGTATTCTGTCAAATTCTGCCCGAAATCTTCTCTCTTTGGTTCACTGCTTCAGCCATTGAACTTCAGTCTTCTTCAGATTAGTCCTTTTTTAGCTCAAAAACTGCACATTTTCTCATACTTTAGTCTAAATTGCTTGAAAGTCCTGAGATACACAAAATTAACCATACCAAGCATAAAATCATATGAAATTAAGCCAAAATACTCATAGAAATAACACAATAATATAGGCATATTTGAGTGCTATCATGGCTAAGAAATATGGCAGATGAAAAACATCAACTTCTTATATTTACTTGCAGCATAAAAATGGGTTCTTATTTCAGTAATTTATATACTTATTCCTCCTGGCAGGGTTCTTTTTACAACAATCAGTTTGCTAGTTTTGTATTATTGGAGTCTTTTGCTCTTATCATGTTAGATTCGCAAATTATGTTTTTTTGAAAATTTATTGGTTTGCTTATATATCTACCTGTTATTTTAAAGGCTATCGAACTCTCAGTCAAGATGTTGAAGAAGGTATCTGTCAGGTGTTAGCTCACATGTGGTTACAATCCCAGATAAAACTCATTTCGGGTAATAATGCCGCTTCAACATCCTCGTCTTTTACATCATCAAGGCAAGGAAATCAATCTCCATTTGATAGGAAGCTAGGGGAATTCTTCAAACACCAGATTGAATCAGATATGTCACCAGTGTATGGAAACGGTTTCAGAGCTGGTAACCATGCGGTTCTTAAGTATGGCCTTGAAAGGACCCTGGACCACATTCGGTTGACAGGGAGCTTTCCTTATTGAAGTAGGGATCCCAAACTTGGACAGTTCTTCCATTTGTTTGCTATAGCAAGCTTAGTGTTTAGGGACCTATAGAAATTATATCATAGAGTAGTTACCAAGGAAGCTCGCATTCTTTTGTGACCTTTAGAGTTACACCCCACGTGTACTTAATTTTTTAACGTTAATAAAATGCATATTCTTTTTGCTCCTTTTCTCGTCTCACCGTTCTCCTCTCTTTGTGGCTAGCTTGTGCAATTCTCAGGTTAGACTCGTGATATTTGTTAAGAATGTTTTAGTTTGTTCGAGTTTATATCAGAATCTTAAGCTTTCTAGTATAAGTAAGTTGTCGTTTGATCAATATCTTGAAACAAAAATTTTGTTTCAGATGGAATGGCTCCTAGCTTTCTTCAACATTTGAGAATTTGGCACTAATGAATTTCAGGGAGCTCCTTTATTTTTCTGCAACTACACTCTAATCTACAACTAAGTTATGCCTTGTGCAAATCCCTTTGAACTTTCACCAGTGTAGACACTACCTCGCCCATGGTAGGTCTGTCTGCTGGGTCACGTCTCAGGCAGGTTAGACTCAATTTTACTGCCTGCACTGCATATTCCAGACCCCCAGCTTCTCCAAGTTCAGGATCAACCAAGTCTCTAAGCCCAATCTCTGCATCTTCTCTCTCCATGACAGAAGCTATTGCTGCTGAAAGTAGCACTTCCTGACCTTCCTGTTTAAAGATAGCATCTTTTCCGGAGATAAGTTCCAAAATTATCACTCCAAATGCATAGACATCGACTTTTGGAGTTGCAACACCGGTCTTGGTATACTCTGGCGCAATATAACCTCTGGTGCCCACTACCATTGACGTATGGGCATTACCGTCTTTTACTGCTGTTCTTGCTTGACTGAAATTTGAAATCTTCGCTCTTAGATTGCTGTCCAGAAGAACATTACTGCTGTTGATATTCTTGTGAATGTATCCTGGCTTGGTGAAGCTATGAAGATAGTGCAGTCCATAGGCAACATCTGCAGCTATCTGGAGCCTCCTTGTCAAGCCGTGAGTCTCTTTGGTCCTTGTTTGGCTAAGCCATTCTTGTAGAGAACCATTCTTCATATACTCAAAAACAAGGTAGAATGAATCTTCGTGTTTGCAGGCTCCATGAAGTTTGACCAGGTTGAAGTGGTTGATTTTGCTTAGCATGCTGACTTCCTTGGATACATCGGCACTTTTCTTTTTCACTGCAAGAATTTCCCCCCCAAATACTCCCCAATACACAGACCCCTTTATCCTGCTACTTGAACCGAAGTTTTCGGTTGCCTTCTTTAGTTCCTCATACCTAAAAACTCTGAGGACTTGGTCAAAACTAGCAATTTCAACTAGGAGATCTTCTGGTGATATCCTCTTTACCTTTCCTTCTGCTTCCTTTTGTGGAGCCTTCTTTACTCTCCACTTGTAGACCCAAAATACAGTGATTAGAATGATTAGAACAAATAGTAGCAGAGAACAACCTAATGCTATTCTGACATGTGAAGATACCCTGCTTTTGGAACTTCTTTTCTGAGCAGTAGACGGTGGTGATGGTGGAGGCGGAATAAAGGGTGTGTACTTTTGAATTATGGTTTGGGAACTCAATGGTTCTGCTGTCAGAGGGATTAGTATGGTTGTGAAAGGGTATAGAGTTGTATCCGTTTCAGAAAATCCATTTGCACTCTGCATAGCTTCTTTACTTGTATTGAATCTATCAGCAAGATCAGGAATGCTGTCATCCCAGTTTACAGAATATGTGAGTAGATATTTTGCCCCTACTGAAGTTTGACTTTCTGTTGGACATGCACAACGAAGCGGGACTTGCAGTTCTAAACCGGTTCCCAAGTCAAACTCGCCATAAGGATTAGCTTGCTTCAATGAATCACAGGTGGATAAGCCCTGATACGTGTCGTTTGCTACCGAAAAGTACGTATCATCGTCTGTAGGAATGTCAAAACTAGTGTTGGCTTGATAGTACTGACCTGAACACGAGCAGTTCACGGGGACAATAACCTCCCTGTCAGTCTCGAAAATGGCCAGCCGTGTGACATTGTTGACACGAGCGAGCTCCGACTGGTCTGCTGATGTGAGGGTCGAAATGGTGGGAACGGAATTGTAAGGGGGCTGGGATTTGAAGATGAGAAAAGCTTTGCAAGAGGTTTCTTGATGACCATTACAAGTGTATAGGAAGGCAGGGGATGGGCCAGTTTCATCTTCATTGTTGCAGGCCATAACAAGATTTCCTGAGTAATTTTGTTGAGCTTTAGTTGATGAAGTAAGAACACTAGCAAGTATGAAGAAACTTATGAGGGGAAGGAGAAACCAATCCATTTTATTTATTTATTTTTAATTTCTTTTTCTTGCTGAAATGTCTGATGGGTAGATGGGATTAAGAGGGAGGGAATAAGGAAGGTTGATTACTAACTGCACTGCATCAGCATAAGCGCGTTCCATAATTATAATAATGTTTTAAGTGGAATTTTTGTAAGTGCTATGTGACAAGTATTTCTTGACTTGACCCGGTTAGTGTATTCCTAATTGTTGGGTTGTTCTTGGGTGTAAGAATATTGAAGAAGACCCTACTTGAATTTGTTTATAAACTCGGTAGTAAGAAATCCAGAATTATTCCAAACCGAACCCGGCAGGAATAATTAAAATAAAAAAATCAAATAAATATTTTATTATGATTATAGTTCACAAGATTGACTGCATAATGATTTCTGTTGAGAATGAATTCTTGATCAGTAGTAGCATATTAAATTAGTTTAAATACTAGTGTTACGTATGGATCCGTGGGTAAAATTCTACGACAAAGTAATCCCGATTACAACCACCCAACCTTATTAAAAATTTATAACTGTCGGGCCGTTTGCACAGACAAAAGAAATGTGTAGCTACAGAACAGAAGCTTGGAAAATAGGGGAAGAGTGCTTTAAGGGGGTGGTTTTGACTACTTCCACGGGACTGAGAGCGAAGGCCCAAAAATAGACTTGACCTTTTCTTTTGGGTATATGACCTGTACTTGATGCATGTGTTGTTGGTTGGCTTGGCTTGGCTTCAAACCAAATTTATACTATATGTTAGACCCAATAATTGACATGAAAAGGATTGGTATGTACGTACGTATGTACGTATGTATGTATGTATGTATGTATGTAATGAGATGGATGGATTACCACACCCTGCCAGTGCCAGTGATTTCTCAAGGCCAGCAGCATTTCTTCAGTGTCGGTCAATCAATTGGCCTGCGCCTGTCAATGTATTCCTCCTGAGAGTGTAAATAGAAAAAGATTTTCTATTGCTTTCTTGGGCAAAATATATATGTGCATTCGAGAAGCCCCCCCCTAAGATTCCTTGTCGATTTGATTTGAGAAGAAAAGTGCAGATTTGTTTGAGAATGAGAAAAGCGCACCCGGTACCAGTTCTCTTGGCGACCAAAGATCTATGATCAGGTTTTGGCTTGGGATATTAGAACAGAGTCCAGATGAACTTCTTTCCGACCATGCGGTCTTAGAATTATTATTATTATTATTATTATTTTTGATGTAAATAATGAAAATCTATTTAGTGTAGATAAATTTTAAGGAGAGAGGTCTTTTAATTTAATGCTGAAGTTTTCTTTAAAAATTGACAATTCACTTTGGAGAAGATGGAATCCCGGAATAAAATTTTCTTTTTATTAGATAGTTGGCCATCAAATCAAACATCATTCCAAACCTACCCGCTCGGCTTAACCTGGTAAGCCAGCTAATCTACTGCTGCACAGCACTCTTTCTTTTTCTTTTTTCCTTTCAATACTCTCTTCTCTACTACACTGTCACTGGTTTTTGATCTCAGCGCGCATTTCCAGTGGATGAGGAAAGTTGAGGATCGCTGAGTTTTCTGTTTAATCATTTGTTTTAATGTTTACAAATACTTAGGATGTGTTTATTAGGGAGGTTTTTAATTTATTTATTAGATTTTTATAATAATTAAAATAAATATAAATAAAAAAAATTGTGGGATTAACAAGAAAGAAAAATCGAAAAACCCTAAAAATTAAAATCACTTTCGGTTCAAAAGTTCGATTTATAGTGATTTTTGTTTTTATTTGTAATGATTAAAATCAAAAAGTAAAAAATAAATAGAAGAAAAATGGTAAAACCTATCAAAAATTAAAAATCATATAAAATTAGACTCGTGAATCAAACCTTGACTATACTGCATGCCCATAGTGTTTACCAAACTCAGGCCCTCAATCAAATGCCATAAGCGCTAGTGGCTAGTTGTGCCCTTGAGCTTGAACCCAAAGGGCACGCCAGCGTCCCTTAGTTGGTGGACTGGAGGCCATGCCTTTTGTTGGAATTTTTACATACTGTAGTTTAACTTCAACATATATATATACTAGTACTTTGCCCGTGTCTTAAAAACACGGAGCCCAATGCCCCTTGATTTGATAGATTGAATAGTGTAAATCAACTAGGCCATATACTATAGATATTTACTCCTTCGGTCCCCAGAAATAGTCCACATTCTCTTATTTATCCGTCAGAAACTAAAAGTTTTTTTTTTTT
>JAOWAN010000005.1:10098987-10110597 GCA_028566635.1 Lobelia cardinalis | reverse complement strand
AATTTGAATTTTAAAATTATTTTTTTAAAATTTTAATTATATTTCTATATCAATTTAAGCACTTAAAGTCTAAAAAACTGTATATAGCACTTAACCCCTCTATGATTTAAATCAGTGACCTATTAGAAATATATAAAAACTCTTATCACTACACTACACTTTATTTTTATGTCTAATTTTTAATGTATACTATATATATTTAAAAAAACAATTATACATAACACTAATCGGGACGGGGCGGGACGGGTTAGGGGCGGGGTGAAAGCTAAACCCGAACCTGCCCCGAACCCATTCGAATCTTTAAAAAATATGAAAAAATTAGATTTTTCGGGGCAGGCATCATCGAATTCGAATCGGGTTTTCGAGAAATTGTCATCCCTAGTCACCAGTGTCATTGGAAATCTACATCTTAAGTTTGTTCTTCTGGAGAAAAACATCTCCCTCCATTAGTCGACCAAATCGTAACATTTTCCCGGCTAACCTTCCTGTGGCAATTTATACTGAGCTCCTAGGAGTAGGAGCTCCCATGAAGTGAATGTTCATTTTTTATAACTAAATGTTCATTTATAATGTTTTTATTATTATTTTTGATTTTCTGTTGTATGATAGTGTTCATTTAGTTCAATGTTCTGTTCATTTTACATAATTGTGTTATTCATTTAATTTAATGTTTATAATCAATATTCATTTTTCAACATTAAATATTCATTTTATGTGAAAAAAGGGAGCTCCTAGTAGATCTTGGGAGCTCCGTATACCAACTGCCTTCCTGTTGATCAAAGATGAACTTCTACGTTCGAATTAACGGGGAAACACAACGAGGAGGATTATAAGTACTCTTCCTCTCGATCAATGCGCAGGTACACTACCATGCCTCGTCTTTTCTCTCTCTTCAGCCATCGAAACTCAATCCACTCATCCCAAACCCTAGATAAATGGAAGCTCCGAGACGAATCCAATCTCACCCGAACCGACTTAGTCAACCGTATTTGCCGCCTCCTCATCCTTCAGCGTCCCCACGCCCTCACCAACCTCTCTTTCGATTTCTCCGATACCTTACTCGACGCCGTTTTGCATAAACTGAAACTAAACCCTATCGCCTCTTTAGAGTTTTTTAAATTAGCTTCCAGGCAGCAGAAGTTTAGGCCAAATGTAAAATCTTACTGTAAGATTGTTCATATACTGTCGAAAGGTCGAATGTTCGACGAAACAAGAATGTATTTGAACCAATTAGTTGGAATGCCTAAGAGCAAAGATTCAAGTTCGTTAGTGTGGGATGAGTTAGTTAGGGTTTATAAAGACTTTTCCTTCTCGCCCAATGTTTTCGATATGATTTTGAAAGTGTATGCTGAGAGAGGGATGACAAAGGACGCACTGTATGTGTTTGATAAAATGTGCGAGTGTGGGCGTGTGCTGAGCTTGCATTCTTGTAATAGTTTGTTGAGTAATTTGGTTAAGAAAGGGAAATACAGTGTAGCTATCTGTGTTTATGATCAGATAATTCAGACAGGCGTTGTTCCGGATGTATGTACTTGTACTATAGCTGTAAATGCCTATTGTAAGGATGGGAAAATGAGAAAAGCTTTGGAGTTATTAAAAGCGATGGAAAGTTTTGGTTTGGAGCCTAATATTGTTACGTATCATTGTTTGATAAATGGGTATGTTGACATGGGGGATGTGAAAAGTGCTGAAGGAGTGTTGGAGGTGATGAATGGAAGAGGTGTTTCAAGAAATGTGGTTACTTATACGCTGCTTATTAAGGGGTACTGCAAACAGTACAAGGTTGACGAAGCAGAGAAGGTGCTTCGGGTGATGAAGGTAGAGGATCCATCATTGGTTTTGGATGAGCGTGCTTATGGGGTGCTGATAGATGGGTATTGTCGAATTGGTAAGATGGATGACGCAGTTAGGATCCAGGATGAGATGATGGGTTTGGGCTTGAAGATGAACTTGTTTATCTGCAATTCGATCATAAACGGGCATTGTAAGCTTGGCCAAGTTAGTGAAGCTGAGGCAATGGCGATCTGTATGGAAAAGTGGAACTTAAAGCCGGATTCTTACAGTTATAACACTTTAGTGGACGGGTATTGCAGGGAAGGCCGTACAACGGATGCATTTGAGTTTTGTGAGAAGATGGTCCAAAATGGTGTGGACATGAGTGTTGTAACTTATAACACTCTTCTAAAAGGTTTTTCTCGACTTGGTGCATTCGATGATGCTTTGCACCTTTGGTGTTCAATGCTGAAAAGAGGTATATCCCCTAATGAGGTTGGATATAGTACTCTTCTTGACATGCTCTTCAACATGAGAGATTTTGAAGGGGCTATGATGCTGTGGAAAGAATTTTTGGCAAAGGGATTCACTAAATCTACCATTGGTTTCAATATCATGCTCAATGGATTATGTAAGATGGGGAAAATGGTTGAAGCAGAGCACATCTTTGAGAGGATGAAGGAGCTAGGTTGCCCAACAGATGGTTTTTCTTACAGGACCCTTGCAGAGGGTTATTGCAAGGCTGGGGAGGTTGACAAAGCTTTTAAAGTTAAGGATGCTATGGAAAGAGAAGCCATCCCTGCATCTAGGGAGATATATAACTCGCTTATTACTGGACTTTTTAAAGCTAGGAAGTTAAGCAAAATATCAGATTTACTGCATGAGATGAACAACAGCCCTTCAACTCCCAATATCGTAACTTATGGGGCTCTTATTGCTGGATGGTGTAGATTAGGGATGCTAGATAAAGCTATTAGTGCATATTTTCAGATGACTGAAAAGGGAATAGCGCCTAATATTATAGTTTGTAGCAGCATCATCAGTTGCCTATTCAGGCTTGGTAGGGCTGGTGATGCAAGTTTACTCTTGCAGAAGATAATGGATGTTGATCTTGTCCCAGGGAATATATGTTCTGAGGAATTATCCAAGTCTGGCATGAAAAGATTAGATGTTCAAAATATTGCCAATTCACTTGATGGAGTTTCAAAAGCTTCTCTTATCCCCAACATTGTTTTGTACAATGTAGCTATTGCAGGGCTATGCAAATTTGGGAAAGTTGACGATGCAAGAAGCTTTCTTTCTGTGTTATATCAACGGGGTTTCAGTCCAGATAATTTTTCATACTGTACCCTGATTCATGGGTTTTCAGTTACTGGAAACATCATTGAAGCTTTTAACTTGCGGGATGAGATGATTAAAAAGGGTTTGCTTCCAGATATCACAGTATATAATGCACTTATACATGGCCTATGTAAGTCAGCTAACCTTGATAGAGCACTGAGGCTTTTTCACAAGCTTCACTCAAAAGGTGTTACTCCTAATGTCATCACGTACAACACTTTGATCGATGGATACTGTAAGACTGGTAATACGTATGCGGCCCTGAAATTAAAAGAAAAGATGATAGAAGAACGGATTGCTCCTTCAGTTGTTACCTATTCTACCTTAATAATTGGTTTCTGTAATGAAGGCAACGTGATAGAAGCCGCAAAAATCTTGGATCAGATGGTGAAAGCAGGTGTGAACCCGAACGTTGTGACTCACCGCAGAATTGCCCAAGGTCAAGTAAAGTGTGAAGAAAGAAATGGGATCTATTCTGATCTTCATGATATGATGCATATCAGGAGTCTCTCTTCTGGTTTTATGCCTCATAGAAAGATGGACCTGACAGAGTTTTTGGCTGTCAAAGGAGCTCTTGATGTATGCAGGATGTCAGAAGCTATGTGCTAGCGCACTTGGTGGTGCTATTAATTTTACCGAGTGATCTTCTGTTGATGGCATGCTTTGAGGCAAACCCATAAGTATCTCTCCCAAGTGATTGGTAGTGCTTCTATACCACGGGAGCAACTACATGTCTTGATGACGGTAGAGATATCGAGGTAAATCTTATTTAAAATCACAGTTGAAAGCATTTTGAATAAAATTAACTATACTTAACTTGGCATCTGTCTTACAGGATATGAACTCTCATCTATATCCTCAGCACAGAATTTCTTCATCTTAATATGATCACAGCAAACTGATGTTGGTCTGAGTTCATGCTCATATTATTAGAAAGTTGTCATGTACCCACATGACCCTCTGCAATATTCTATGAAGTAGTTGATCTGATTGCACCAAACAGTCAGGAGGTTTGTTTTCTAGACTAGTAATTTTTTTTTTTCCTTTTTTACTCCCTCTGTTCCTGGCGAAGTATTCCATTTTGGGACGTTTCATTCAAAGAGTCCACTTTTAAAAATTAGCCTATATATATATATATTTTTTTCCCCAAGTTTTTTTCATTCAGTTTCAAAATGTGAGAGTTTTATCACATGCTGTAAAAAAAAATATATAATTTTAGTAAAATTTGTAAAAGATATAAAGTGCTACCAAAATTAAAAAAGTTTGACCTTCAAACATGAACTCTTTGCCCGGAACAGAGGGAGTATCATTTTAGACGTGATTCAGGATCTGTTTATGCTACACTGGAAACATAATATGTGCAAGTGTGCTACTTCGTAGTTTTCATATTTTCTTTCTTTCTATCTTCTTTTTGGTTCAGATAAGTCCTTATTGGCTGGATATAACAAATTCTGTTACTTGCCTCTCTTCAGAACTGCTTTTTCTGCGGTCAGTTTGAGATTTATTTGACCTTTACTTTGGAGGGGCAGATGATAAACAGCAAGTAGATTTTCTTTCAGGTTTATAATGACAAATTGCTCTGCCAATGATGCATAACTCCTTCTTGTAGGTTCCCGTTTTTCATCTATTTTTTCTTCTGGGGTACATTCCATTTGCTATGTGGTTTGTGTGGATGTGCATAGATTGGAGTTCAGGCTCTAAATGGCCATATATGATCTGCTGCAGGTAAATTAAACGTCTTTTCTTTTACTGGCATGGTAAATTATTATCGGATACTCCCTCCGTCCCACTAGAAGAGTTACACTAGCTATAGCCCATCGCAAATCATTGACACACTATGTGCCGAATCAAAATGGACACTTATTTTGGACTAAGGGAGTATCTTGTATTTTGTTTCATACTGATGCTGCATATACCTATTGGGATAAGTAGCCGCAATAGTCAAAACTCTAGATATAGTTTACTTTGGCTTACCTAAGATCAGATGGTATATGGATACTCAACATAGGACATAGAGCCTTGTTTTATTGGGTGTGTGCCCGCAGAATGGGGGTGGAGTTGCAAGCTGGCTAACTAAACTCCTCATCTGTTCTTCATGTGATGTAAAGAGAGCTAATAATGATAGAAGTTTGTTATAAGGTCGTGTCTTTGCTATGGCAGCTAACGTCTGGAAACCCTATTCTGGGCAACTTGGTGGTTGGCATGTTAATGCTGGGACGAAGCAATGTTACAGGTGCACTGCTAAGATAGTGCCTTCATCGCAACTCAAATAATCCTTAAGAACAGCTAGATGAATTGTTTTCTGCCATTCAGGGAAATAGCAACAATTAAGTCCCTTTGCTAGTGATTATGGAAGTTCTGCTCTTGAAATAAACAGATGCAAATTAGTAATGACATTCTGCTGGGTAATCTAAAACATGAGCAATTACCCGAGTGGGGGTAAAATAATATTACATAGTTGATCCCCTGTAATCCTTGAAACGTGTACAGAGATTTTAGGAGGATACATTCATGCATATTTTTAAGTTAAGGAGTTGATGTCTAGCTTTGGGGGTTTTGAATTATACAATACTTTTATAGTACGTATAATACTTGAGCGTATCTGTTACTCCCTTCATTTTCATTGGCCTGACATTGTTCATAATTTTTCTTTTACAAGGTTGTGAAGTCGATCAAAGCTTCGTTTATGGTGATGCATCTTCAATTGCCGGCAGGAAAAATTTGCTATCGGAAGGAAGGAGATGGCCGGAGTATGTGGTCGGGTTTAATTTTGGGAATTAAATATGGGTAGGTTCCTTTCATTACTGTTGTTTTTGTTGATTAATGGTGTCATTTGTACTCAGTAAATGCTTAGCTAGCCTTTTTCCTAGGCAGGAGTATTAGAGAGTGACTAGGTAACTAAGGTTGTGTTCACTAAGTAGGTTTTTGACACAATGTTTCAAAAGGCAAAGTCGAGAGGGTGAGTATAGGATTATAGATCGGTTAGGTCACCCCATGCGCCTTAGAGAGTATGAGTGCAATTTCATATGTAATTGTCTTCGTTTCTCTTGTAATATGCTATTATTAATGATAATGATACACGTAGATTTCTCCCCCCAAAAAAAAAACGTCGTTTATTCTATTCACATATAAATCATTCAATCGTTTGGATTTTAAATTGTGTGATCATGCATATAATGATATAAATCATCGACTCCGCGAGAGCAACTATTAAGAACAATGAAGTTTTTACCTTCTACTTGGTGGCGAAATATGAAGAAAATTTTGCTCCAATAAACATGAACGAAATGAAGAAATTCTGTCATGTTAACTGTGGTACAAATCCTTCCCACGTCCCTTCGGGTCCCAAATAAAAATAAAAAGTTAGACTTACAGATCCATTTTGTTCTCTTGTAATTATGGTACACTTAAGTTGACTATAATTGTACTAGGAGTAGATAGTTGATTGTTTTTACAAAATTAACCCAGTGATTAGTGTCATAGTATAAGTTAGGTGCATCTTATTTCTTGCAAAAGCATCTCTATTCTCAAATGTTAAAAGAAATTAAGGCCAATATTTGATACCCCCCGTGATCTGATATATATATATATATATATATATATATATTTTCCTGTTTGTTGTATTTTTTGCATCTTATGCTAGTGTTAGGAATTAACACGGGCAAGTACACAGGACCGGCAAGTCAACGAACGATCTGAGTTGTAAGATTCGTCTGTGGTAGATGTCTCGATGCTGGAAAATCAAGCAGGTCAATATAGGATCTTCATGAGGATTTTTTAATTCAAAAAAATTGACTTTAAAATTCAATAATATGTTGCTGGAGAAAAGAAGAACGTCCCACCTAACATGTAAAACTTGGTTAGAGTTGGAGGAACGTTTGGCACGAGGAATGGGACTGGCAAACAATAGTTGTATTTGTAGGCTTCGTTTGAAAAGAAAAAAAAAAATAATAATAATGTCTTGAACCCTTTGTAGTACTACCCCTTTTATCATATTTCTAAGAGCATGTTTTGCCCTCAGGGCATATATCACAGTGGCAAAGGGGAGGGCGAATAGAGCTCAGCGCGGTAGTGTGCAGGGTTCGATTCCCCGCAAGGTGGAATTGACTCTGTTACAAGCGGGAGTGACCTAAGGGTTAAGAGCCCTGGCTCCTGTGATGCACATCCTGCGATTTACCTCCTCCACGTTGACTCAGGGCAGGGTCGGTGGGGGACTGCCGGGGTTGCAGTCTCAACCTTTTTTTTTTTTTTTTTCTAAGAGCATGTTTTTACTAGCTTCTCTGCACTGTTCTACTTTTTACTTTTCTTTTGGATTGTTTTTTGGCATTACAGAAAGACACGAATGACTGTGGTATGTATGGTGGCTTGACATTATGTCGTGTAACATGACCGAAGAAAATTTATTAATGATTAATTCTTTTGTTCTGTTAATTATCCAACTGCATACGATAATCACTCACATAGACAAATATGTTTAGGGAAGACTAGGTAGTACGTACGTACGTACCATAGAACCACCAAAAATCGTGATGCCATGCCCACCACCATGTAAGGAATTTGGACGAAGTCTATGTAATTGGCTAATAAATATTTAAAAAAAAAAAAAAAAGATCCAAAAGCCTCCTGCAAATATATCCAACTGGCAAGCAAATATGAAGAAGCTTGTTTCATAGAAGTACATGTGTACTAACTAGTCAGTCCAGTAGGTGGGTAGGTAGGTAGTACATGAATGGGCTGGGCTTTACACAATTCGTCGTGGTCGGCGGCACATTTAACAGCCGGAGGGACATCTTGTAGCGCTTTATGGAGTATTATTAATAATTTAAGTACTTGGATCGCATTTACTCCTCCCAAATTTGTGATCTTCTAGTAATAGATTAATTAATGCCTGCCTTTCTAAAATGAGTACTTAATTACTCCCTTCATTTCAGAAGAACGAGTATATATTCAGTTTGTACGCTAAATAGAAATGAACACATTGTTATGGCCCTGCACAAAGTTGCTACCCCAAAATGAGAAACAATTGCCTACTGTCATTACTCGAGTCGAGAGGTTTTGGTTTAGTGCGGACAAGAAATTTTGAGATCGAGTTTCTGTAAGCCTAACCCATCAGTTTGGGGAGACGTTTTAATCTTAGCCGTTTTTCAATTAACTCATCTCGCGGTAGACTTGAATAGGAAAAGGGGTTAACATATCTCCAATTTAAAATGATGTTAAGTTGATGCACCAAGCAGAGTTTAAAGGGTAAATGAAACTATACTTCATCCGTCTACAAAGAATTATCATTTCGTACTTTGCACGTTTTTAAGCAAAAATAAAATAAAATAAAAGACAAGCATAATAATAAAGACTCATATAAGAAATGCGATTTTAAGAAATATTTAATTTTAATATTTAATAAATAAAATAAAAAAAAATAAAAAAATCTAAAGAAAAAAATAGTGAAACTAATGAAAAAAAAAATCACTCAAATTTATGATCTGAATCTAATTTTTTTTTTTTTTTTTTTGCCCTTTGGTGAAAGGGCCTACATTCGAATATGACGGAGAGTCAAAACTAGGTAGGAGATGTGATAAGATGTAGGGTGTAGGGCCCCTGAAGAAGACGGGTTCCCAACAATCATGTGCCGTACAAGTCAAAAGTGGTAAAAATATCTCTGTTCACTTCTACTTTGGCAAAAGATTTAATTTGGTCCTTGACCTAATTATGTATTGTATAAGTAGTTCTTAACTTTTTTTTTTGTAGATTTAATACACAACGTATCAATTGTAACATAATTTAGTCCCTAAATTCAAATTGAAAGAATTGATCAGCTTAAATGGCACTCTTTATCTTACGTGGCGCTGAGTTGTCGCTGAAGTGTCATATAATTTGGGGGAGAAAATAGAAAATGACAATAATGCACTTTCATACAAATAAAAATAAAAATAAAAATTTGCATTTAATTTAATAATTATAAAAAAACATAAAATAATTTATCAATAAAAATAAAATACTAATTACTCACCATCACCACCACCATCAAACTACCACCAACTCCTCAACAGAATTACCATCACCTCCTCAACAGAATTATCAGCACCATCATAATCACCATCACCATCACCACCCAACCACCACCACCTCCTCAACAGAATTACCAGCACCACCCTTTCATAGATCCAGATACCTCAAGCATGATCACAAGTCCAAGACTTTCATTCTCTCACAACCTCCTCCAGATAACACCACCACCAACACAACAGAACCACCACTCAAGCACGATAAGGAAAATCCAAATTTGGAGAAGCCAAGAAATCCAGATCTGGATTGAAAATAAAAATCATAATTTTAAGTCATTGCTCCAACAAATGAAATGAAAACAATCAAATCTGTCACTGCTCGATCAACAACCAGATCAACAACCAACCAAAATAAAAAAGGAGAAGAAAAAGAGCAAATTTCATATCTGATTTTATTTTTTCACCCAAACCCTCCAGCCAAATTTGATGGCGGGGTTGTGGGATGACGATGCAGAGGTGGAGGGCTGACAACATGCTCTGAACCCACCCGAAAGGATTGGAGGGGTTGTAGAAGGTTGTCTCCGATAACTGAGAAATATCGTCTTTCATAGTGTCCCCATCGCCATTTCCAGCTGTTCAAGGTTCTGCGCCGGAATCCAGCCGATGCCAGTTGAGGGCATCAGAGGATTAGAGGGGAAGAGAGACGCCGATTTTAATGGCGGCGTGTGTAGACAGGGAGAAGATGAACGAGAAAGGGAGAAGAGGTGGCGGCGGCTCTCATGGGTGCAATTGAGAAGGTGAACGAGAAAGGGAGAAGAGGTGGTGGCGGCTCTGATGGGTGCGATTGAGAAGGTGAACGAGAAAGGGAGAAGAGGTGGTGGCGTCTCTGATTGGCTATTGGTGGGGGATCTGTGGATTTGTGGGGGAATGGAAGGGGACGGGGAAGGGGAAGGAGCAGGCGCAGGTTTGGGGGAGGGTGGGTATCACATATTTTTTTTATTGATGTCTTTTACAAAATATATATAGCGTATATGTACTATTTTAACCTTATAAAATTGTCACATAAGCAATTTATCAGTCAAAATTCATGATTATTTTTTTTTAATTTGGGTATAAGGACTAAATTGAGTTATAATACATAAGTTGTGTATTTGACCAATAATATTAATTGATTAAGATCTACTTATACAATACATAGTTAGGTCAGGGACCAAATTAGATCTTTTGCCCTTTTACTTCTAGTAGCTGGCTTTTTGTACTATCATTTCATGTTTTAAGACTTCTTTTTAATGTTTAAAAAATGATTCTTAAAAAGATTAAAATTATATGACAAAAAAATGAAACAATGTATGAAACAGAAAATCCAATTTCCCGAATGGCACCAAGGAAGACGATAGTAGCTCTAGCCAGATTCCTTACACTCCTCTTTGCCCCCCCAGTGCAGTCCCTCCACCATTTTCATCGACAGCTTTTAAAATATTCATATTTTTTGTTTCCTTGTCAAAAGTCAATATATTTGTACGTACAAATATGAATTTACTGTATTATTTTAAATATTATGAACGTCATTCCAATTAAGTATTAATTTAAGAATTTTCAAAGAATTAAGAAAATAAAACAGAAGAAAAAGATAAGGACAACGCAAAATAGAAAATATAACTTTTGATATGGAGTCCAGATCCTATGTCTCATTATCTGTCACAATATTCTAAAATCATATCTTAATCGTTTAAAACATGAATTTAAAATTTTAAATTCTAAATAATTGGATACATGTCGTATTTAAAAAATATGAGACAGAGGATGAGACACCAAATGAGACAGAAAATCTCAATTCCTTGATATGAGATGAAGGAGTACTAATATTTCCTTCGTTTCGATTTAATTTTCCATGATAGCTATATGTTATGAGAAAAAAAAAATCACTTTTAAAGCAATTAAAACGAAATAGGGGAAGTAAATAACTATTAAGGAGTGCAATATAAAATTAATTCTTCTTACTTTTTTCTAGATGCATGCTCTTAGCTCCAACTTTAAACTTACTTGATCAATATAAATTTTACTTTTAAATCATTCAATTTTTTTTTGAGTTATTACACTCAGAAATTGTTTATCTAGATGGAATATACTCATGACCTCATCAAATTAACAATATCTATATATTTTTAAAAAAATCTCCCTTTATGTTTCTTGGAGTCTAAAGTAGTAAAGCAATACATGAACCCTCCAATTTTAATAAATTTACAAATAAACCTCTAAAGTTTGACAAATTTACACATTAACCCTAATAAATTTACACTCTTTAGCCCTCTAAATTTAATTAAATTATACTTTAACCCCTATTTTTAAAAAAATTGGACAGCACTTCCCCTACATTCACCTATCCCCAATATTTCAACCACTACTAGAAATGAGGCCAACAGCGACTGACAAGTCAGTCGCTATTCTCCAGAATAGCGACTAACTTGGAGAATAGCGACTGACTCAGTCGCTA
>JAOWAN010000005.1:10030601-10041555 GCA_028566635.1 Lobelia cardinalis | reverse complement strand
GTCTACAGACACCACTCCTTTCCGGGGAAACTATTCTCTCTCTCTCTCTCTCTCTCTCTCTCTCTCTCTCTCTCTCTCTCTCTCTCTCTCTCTCCATATATAGATGCCATGCCATGCTAGGCTCGTTAGTACTTAAAAATTGTACCACGGCAGATTAACAATAACAAACAAAAATAAAAGACGCGGTCTGTATGTAATTCAGACATCCTCTCTCCAGTAACATGTAATGTAACCAACAACCACAACTGAACCATCTTATATGGTACTTCGACAAGAAAATCGTTAATTCACCAGAATCATTTAAGAAAAATAAAATTTATAATCCCTCCTGTCCAACCAAAAGACCACTTCCTTTTCAAAAGCAAACATAAAACAACAGTATTCTTAGCATACATTTTTAATATTTAGAGTGATAAATTTCAATTATTGCAAACTATACAGTATATTAACATTTGGTCAAAGTGTAACCAAATTGACCCAAAATTTCATTCCTCTTTGCATGAAATAAAGGGAGTATAGTAGATGAAGTTTGCGGAAAATAGGAAAAGTAAGAAGTAACCTTCAGTGTGAACCTAATTTTCCCTAAAAACGGAATAGCAAGAAAAATATATGAAAGCCACTACTACAATGCAAGCAATTGGCGTAGGGTTACTCACCTGGCAAATTGAAATCGAAGCCAAACCCCACCCCTTTTCATTTTCTAAACGCTGCATGTGACAGAAGAACACACTACACTACAGCAGAAAAATACACAGAAGATTTTATATCTTTCGGGGCCTTCGGCCAAAAACATCATGCTCTCATTTCAACAAAACCCAGTCTTTTTCCTTTTTCTTTTCACTTTTTCATCTTTCCCATACATCCACAATTTCCCTACATCTTTGGCTTTCATCTTTGAAAGCCCATTTCTCAATATTCATTTCCCACCCAATTATCTAAATAACTTTTGGGTTGGGTTGGGTTGGGTAAGGATAAGAAGCCCTAATTCTAACACAAGTGCACTTTGTGCCACCTCCTCTTTCCTACAAATATGACCTAGAAAAATTACATAGACCATAAAAAGAAAACTCTAAAGCTGCCTATAATTTACAGATTCCCAGCCTTTTAGGAATTGCTTACTACGCCGTTCAAGAGCTGTTAAAACCACGAATCCATTTCTCCCCAGCCTGTGCACAGACCCTCACCTTCATCCTCGTCGCTGAATAGGGTTTGATCTGAACAATCTAATGATGCTCCACACGCTAAATTATACGATTGGCAAGCTGAATGGCATACCCTTAGTCTGTTGTCACCATCTTTATCACACTTTTGGATGGATATCTGTTTCATTCAAATTTAATGGAGTGAAAATCTACTTGGATGTACATGTAAATGAACATCAAAGAAATGAAGGCATGAATTCAAACATCAAACAGCTCAAATAAAATGCATGAACATCATTGAAATATGGAACTGGTCAGATTTAGTCAATTCAACTCAAACTTAGTTCAGGTCGAAGTGTTATTAATATCGCGCTCACCGTTAATGAGCTTACATCAAGGTTAGATCTACAACAATACACCACAATATAGCAGTGCAGCTTGTTCAAAAAACACATAAACATCAATATCTATATATATCTAGCAATTGGTACTATCTGGGAGTTAAATTAGCCAACTATTCATAAAATCTATTTGATCTCAGATTATGATTTATCAAGGGACTGCGTGGTGTTAGAAACCCATATATATGCAAGAGAAGAGAACGCTACAAACTAAATGACGAACCAATCCTATGTATCAGGATAAAGTTTATTGAGTCCACTGCTTTAGATCATTTGATCCTTTAAATGATTGATCACTTATTAACTAGTTAAGAGCATGAGAAATACAGCTCGTTCTACTCAGAGAGCGTTTTTGAGATTTTTCAGTAACACTAGGCCTTTCTAGAACTCAACGGCAAGCGGTCATTTTTATTGCTGTGGTGTAAACAGAAATAACTCACTAAAGCATGTTAATGATGTCTATGTAGAAATAAAGAGATTTGAAGCAACTTACCCAGCAAGCAAGGCGTTTGGCAGCTTTATCACAGTTCCGACCCCTAAAAATATTGAGAATCTTTCTAGCCCCACTTGGGTACAAGCGGTGGTAATTGGGCATGACCACAACTTCTTCAAGCTGCTGCAGTATACTCGATTCACTAGGTGCACAATGTTGTCCATATGCATCATTCATTAGAACATCTTTGCAAGTTGAGAGACTATCGAGGAGAGTGGAACTATTTCTACACGTGTACCCAGCATAGTCGGAACAACGGAACTCGCAAACTCCATTGTCACAGACCCCTCCATGAAGGCTACATTGTTCATCACAAACAGCTGCATACCGAGCCAAAGGACAACATTAGGCCCAGAAAACAGGAGATAACTGTTAGAAATACTTTCGGGGAGTCTGATAAAATAACTACATTTTTCATTTTTAGAAGGAAAATGCTTAAGAAACTGGAAATTCAACCGCAACATCCAGTAAAAATGCATTATTGCATTGGACACTTCCGTTGGATTTTGTGGTTGAATTTCCGGTTTCCATAGCATGGTTCCTTTAGGTTCAGTTGTTGATGTTCACGGTTGATTTTCAACCGCAACATTCAGGGAAAACGCATCATTGTACTGGACACTTCCGTTGGATTTTGTGGTTGAATTTTCTGGTTTCCATAGCATGACTTTGCTTAGGTTCAATCATCTCTTGACATTTTAACATTTTAAAATAGGATATGTCTGGATTCTGGAAATAACTTTACAGACACACTTCGTTAATTGTATACAGACATACTTCCAAATTCAAATCAGAATCAAAACAGAGGGATTAGGTTGGCAAAATTAAAACTTCATAACACACTCATACATGGTCGAGTCTCTTACCAGTGGAGCAATCAATTCCAGTGAACCCATTTGCACATTCACAAATACCATTTCGGAGGCACTTCCCGTGTCCATTGCAATTGCGAGGGCAAGAACCTGCCACATAATTGTCATCCATATCTTAGAAAGGAAAATTTTCAAGTTCTTTCTTCTATGAGATTTGAATTTAATAAGGCCAAGTGGCTGTGATAAAAGAAACTTACGCTTGCTACAATCATGACCATTAAACCCAAGAAAGCAGTGACACCTTCCATCAACACAATCTCCATTAGAATAACATGAGTTGGGGCAGTGCCCAGAAATGGGAATGGGATCAACGTTACAGAGTTCATGATAAGCTGGGCAGACAAGCTCACCTGCAAGAATAAGTTTGAAAATGTGAAGCAGAGGAGAAAGATAGTTGAGCAAACAATGTCAAACAGAACAGTATGCTAACCATTGAAACCAGGAAACTGAACCGGTCCACCTGCTTCAGGGCAAACTTTCCAAAGGCCATCCACAGCAACCTAATATTAAGTAAGAACACACATGAATACCGAGTAAATGAGCAGAATAGTTTCACCATTAAGTCCTCAAAAGGAGGTTCTTAACTCAGTGATCTTGCGAAGATGAGCACTTGGCATGAGCACAATGAAGAATATTCCGTCAGACATGGTTATACAAGCAGGATGAGATTTTCTAATCTAAGCGTGCGCACACACGTGTATATATATGTGTGTATGTGAATGTGTAAGCCAGTTTCATCGGGTCAATTATTAAGGGTTGACTTACTTGCCTTCTTAGAATATGGCTCTCTACCATAAAAATTCTGATACTAACTGTTTACCTAACAGTATATTTAACTTGGTTTGCAATTCTCCACTATATATTAGTTAATGCGTTTGGATGAAGTGATTTTGGGGAAGAGGTTTCATAAGCATTCGGCAAAAATCTCCTGTTTGGAATGCACAAGAAGGTAAGTGACAAAGTCCCAAAAGATTTGGGGCATTTAAAAGTACATAATCCTAGATCAAATACCTATAGAAGATAGATATCCCTTCTTACCCCTCAACATCCCTCTATCCTCCCCTATTTCTCTCTCCACCTCACATTAAATTAAGGGTGACCATCCATGCTGCACCAACCTTCACTACGACCATTGTTCCCCGTCCCTCCCCTATCATAATCATCACCAGAAGGCACCCCAACCCCTTTCCCCACCAGTTAACTCGATCCTCTGGCCCCATCACTGTCAAGATGCCTGCAACCAACAGACATACCAAGGGGTATATATATATAATTATATATATACATATATATATATATATAGAGAGAGAGAGAGAGAGAGAGGCTATCCATAGCATATGCTGGTGTTGCAAGATGAGCCAAATAAGAATTACTTTAAATTTCTTTACAGCTTATAGATTAGTTGAATAAAGAATCAGAAACCTTTCTCTGCAGATCAAACATGGTGCTACAGTCTCTCTTAACATAAGGGTTGCATTGATTGAAAAGATAGGGTAATAATAAGCAGGAAGAACAAAACACGCAGTCAAAATAAAAGAGCTGCTACAACAAATCTTGCAACTTCTAAGTATGAGAAGTGGTTAAATGGGGATTGTCATTAACAAGAGAGTTAAAAATACCGGATTCAGACACTCTCAACAACTTCACATATGGAACTCCGCTAATGTTTGTTCTGGATCAAAGAAAAATCAGTTGACATGGGTGTTGATTGAATTTGCAAATTACCAATCAACCAGCTTCGAAGGTGGCAATTCTTTCTTTCTTAATCCACAGATCAATTAACTTTTCTTTTTCTAGCATTTTTTACTATTTCCGATTGATATATATATATATATATATATATATTGGGGCCCAAACTAGAAGATACATAAGCACTCTGCTCCACAGTCCACATGACAATGTACTTGGTCTGGAATGAATCATATCTGACATAATGGCATAAATTGGTCACTTGGCGTGCTCTGGTATAAAATCTTCAAAAAAGACTGAATGTGACGTGAATGGGAGATAGAACACATAAAAATAAGCAACATGAACTGTGCACATCGCTTCTGTATGTCTTAGGGTCAACAGAAGTTAAGACTGTATAAGTTAATTGAGAGAAAATTTTCAATCACTACAGGAGAAGCAGACCAACTTCAAAAAACATACCTCTAATGTCTTGTTTAAACACCTGTGCTGATAACAACCATTCCCTTGAGTCATGGAACCACGAACAAACCCACTACGTACCAATGAAGAGGCCATACACCTATTTCAAATATAAATAAAAATAAATCAAAAGGGAAGACATGATAGATGAATCTTACGACTCCACAAGCAAAACTCACCTCGAGCTACTGCCTCGGACCTCACCCAACATTCTATCAGGGGCCCTAGCACTGTTAGTGTCTGTACAGGAACCATCAGAATAAGCGACAAAATAGGTGCAATAATCAGCCAAAGATGACTGCCCACCTGACACAATCAAGAATACTAGTTACTTACAAGTCATAATTACCTCCCCAAATGCATCATGATATGATAAGAGTTTCTTGTGTGGATAAAAAAACATAGAATCTATATCTGCTTAGGTTGTTGTAACCAATGCATGGATAATAGATCTTGTGTTACTAATAATTCCACAGCTACGCACTGATTCTTAATGCTTTTTATTTTAGCTCATCATATGAAAGCACAGGGACCTTGAGCGCGATTATTATTACACAATTAGAATTAAATTATTTTTATATCTAATTAATATCACTATCATGAATTAAATTATATAATTTAATTATTATTTAAACACCACCTTGACTTGGTTACTATTTTCTTTAACAATTAGAAGGATTAAATATTTATTTTGGTTCCTAAGCTGCAGTCTAACTATTCGTTTGATCCTCGCTCTTTTTCTTTTGTTTCTAAATTCATGGTCCTTCAGCCGCGAGTTAGCTCCACAAAAGATCCATTTTTCAAAAATATAATTCCAATTTTTCCCTCACTTACCTGCTACAACTAACAATAAATATTCATAATCAATATTTTGAATCTTAAGAACTAACGTTTTTCCTAAATTTGGTTTTAATTATTTAATTGAGTTTAATTTACTGTTAAATTAATGATATTAACATTTAGTTAATTATTCAGATGTGAAATAATAATAACTAATTAGTTTATTATTAAGATAGATTAGATATTTTTGGGTACGAATAAATTTAATAATTTATATAGATTAAATTTTTGCTAAGGTGGATTAAAAAGTACTTTTTTCGCACCAAAGGTCCTTGTACTTTTCTAAGAACAGTTGGACTGGACTGATATACCCTTTGTCCAAATGCACATGCAAGTCATGTGATATAGATAATTGGAACTTAACGGAAATGGTGGACGGAAGGACAGTCCGAGGGCACATTAAAGAGTAGAGGGACCACCAGAAAGCATATTGTAATAGAGGGACCACCGTTACAATGTAAAAATAGTACAGGCACCATCGTTACAGTTTATCCTTGTTTTATACTGCATACAGTTTATAAATTTTGCAATCACTCTGTGAGCACAGGGAGAATACCACCAACTCAGCCCTCACCTTTGGTAATGATAATATGCACATAACAGAAAGTACAAACATCTTAATAGCTGACCTTTGTTAGCCTGCGGAAAATAACGGGCCCACTGAGGAAGATCGCCACTATAATTTACAATTGGGCAGTAACCCTCAGCCTCCCTGTTATATGTACATCCAGATGACTGTGTAGTATTGCAATGATATGCCCCTTTCCAGAGGTTGCAAGGGGCAGTGACAAAGTCCATCCCTTGGTTCCGGCCCCAATCAAGCCGGTCTGCCATACTGTAATTAGCCTGATACCAGCCACTATCCTCTAGCAAAGCCAGTGTCATTTTCGAGACTACAGATCTTGTATCCACTGAGCCCGTCATAATTTCATTCATCAAAAGCCTTTTTTCCCAGTGAGATCCTGTTGTAAGTTCAGATATTCTAATGAGCAAAGGCTGCTGCCAGCTAATCATGCACTAAGTACTCTTAAATCACATTGTAAATTGATTGAGAGTTTAATTTACAGGCATGTCTAATTCCAAGTCATAGATAACCTACTTATAAAGCAAAAGGAATTACAGGTAGCAGAAACAGAAAAAGGAGTAACTAACCTGATGTGCCACGCCCTCCACCATCTTCCAACTCAAGACCAGTAAAATTCTCAGAGAATGCCTGCCAATAAAGAAGTTGTCAGGGTAATGACTTTTTCTCAAGTATTAGCTCTATAATTCTATTGAAATCTTGAATCTCGTGATTATACTGCACTCTATGCACAAAATCAACCCCAACAAACAGAAGAAAGTACGGTGGTATGTACCCCATAATGATAGCGTGAGTGCATGACAACGCGTGGAAGGACCACCCGTGTTACCATCCTGCCAAGCTTTTCATCCATGGCTTGTTCAGTCACCTACAAGTACACTGATTCCAGGTAAGAAATTTTACATGAAGGAGGATCTCCATATGGGCATGCTATTTATTTTGTTTAGTTAGCTTCGAATGGAAAAAGAATGCACAGGCCACAGATCATAAAAAGGTATGCATATAGTTCCAATAAGTAGAAGGCTGACAGAAAATGATCCATCTAATTCACAAAATTTGCCAGTAGAAGTACTTATGTTAGTAATCTATCAAATCAATGAAATAAACAATTCTTTCTAGGTCCAAAGAACATCAAATATGTAGTCAGATAGATATAAAAGGGAGGCACTATCTTTAAGGCTCAAGTGGCTTTCGCCAAATAAATTAATGCAGCAGACATTGTGCCACATGTGATCACCCCTATAATTCACCCATCCCTCCCCACCCCCTTTCCAATTTTTTTTTATCTTAACACATAATATTAATATACAGAAGATTTCTAAATTTCCAAAAATGCTAAAGCCATTGAATGGTAGTGACAGCAATTTGTAGTGATTTGTACCTGGCTACGACGCCTTTTCCTCTCATCCCTAAAATGTGCGAACGCATGGGGGTCGAATCCAAGAACATGCATCACCTACAGAGATCCATCATGTCAACAATATTAACAACATAATCTATCCTACTTCTATTGTTTGAGTAATGAAAATCACGCTCACTTCATGTATGAGAGTAGCAGATAGTAACGTTTCTGCTTCAGCAGTCAGGTGTCGAGGTGCAACATTCACGTGTCCTGAAATAGGATGCCACAAACGGGCCGGAGTTAAGCTTCCTAACAACTGGAGAATATGGCATTGCTTCATAGAAAGTTTTTTTATTACCAGCAATTGCACGACCCCATTGATCACGCTCACATGCAACTGCCCACGCCAGTGTGTTCCCCGTTGTTGGTCTTGTTGTCACCAGAAGAACCAAATCCGCATCAGCAACACCCTCTGGGAAGATAAAAACACAAAGAAATAAACAAAAAGCACTTGATTAAATCAAGTATCATAAAGGTTGTTCAGAACATCATTATACGGAGAGATGAGAAAATGATAAAAGTGATAAAATGCTGTCTTCCGGTTTGACAAAGGTACATTTACATAATAAGAACAAAGGCACCATAATAAGTACATAAGATGACAATTAACCAAAAAAGTGATAACGTAATGTAGGCCGGTTTGACAGCAGCAATACCTTCTACATATTCACGAGGAAGCTGCACACCTCCATCTTGTCCACATGCAGAATAACCACTTAATCTCAAGTTTCCTCTTACACGCTCAACTGCTAAAGCTCTTTTAAACCAGTCTGCTGTCTGCCCTAAAGCCTGTACTCAACAAAACAACAGTAAGAGCACTAACAAGGTAATATTAAATAAATTAGCCCTTAAGAAATAACATCAAATTCAGCTTCAAGATACCAGAAATTGTAATAAATAAATCCAAACATAGTATTGATCTATTTTTGCAGAGGTAATCCACTACATTACGGTACTAAGGACTTCCATGCAAAATCTAAATTTAGCCATCTTAGACATTAAAGACAAGAATGAAAGGAATTTTAGGAAATCAAATTTAGGAAATACCTTTCGAAGACGATGTCTTTTATCCTCCCCAGCTATATCATCTGAAGTGCAGTTGTACCAGCAGTCGCCAGAGATTGGAGGATCATTTTGAGGATCGCACAAGGGACTACCCACAATAGAAGCTGCAGGAGGCTCCCCAAGCTGAAAGACATTAAATAACATCAAACAGACAAAAAAAATAAAACGAAATAACAGATATTAGTTGGGAAGAGATAATCTAAACAAGACTAAAGTGGTCAACTTATTGACAATACTCACCTTCACAATGTTGCCAATCTTCCGGCAGTCTCTATCAGGGGAATGGCCAACAGCATCATAATTTAAGTAAATTCTGATAGGTTGCTTTGCATCCTTTAGCTGTCCCAAATCTGCTGAGATTCCAAGCAATGCCCTTCCCCTGCTGCGTAGAGAATTCAAGGCAGCAGGGTTCTCATAGAGTTGTGGGGTAACAGAATACACCTTGTGGCCAGGTCTCTTCCTTTGTTCAATTATCTCGTCATGAATACATGAATGTGTTATAATCTTATCACTTCCCTTATCGGAGCTTTGCCACTGCAATACCTTGTCTTGGGATTTCGCATGACCAGCATCAAACCTTACCAATATCAATAAAATCTGAAACAGAAAATCCCAAAGAAACAATTATAACGATATATAAGTACATAATCTTGAGCCCGGGTGAAAAAAACAGCAAGTACAGAAAACATAATCCAAAATCAAACTTGTATTCATCCAAAACATAGATTATATACCAAAAGAGCTCATACCAAATCAAAGCAGAAAACATTGAACCCCATAAGCCTAATTAAGCACAATAAAACTCACTACATCAACAAATTGACCCTAAATTGGCTGATAATGCTTTCTCCCCCAATCCGAAGCAAACTCATTAACCCCAGGGAGTATTACTAAAACCCCCAAAGGCAAGAAATCAAATCTCGACTAAAGAACAAACCTTATCAAGAAGCAATGAAAACATACATACACACAGTATAAACGCACTTAAACCCGCAAGGCAAAAAAAATAAATGTATTTAAGACAAAAAAAAAAAAAATCTTGAACTTGTCTTCTCCATCAAAAAGGAAAAAAACTGATGGAACAGTTGCATTTATAAAAAATTACCAAGTAAAAAATCAGAAACCTATAACTAAAAAAGGAAAGTTAATATTAACACAAAGATATGCCGCATACAAAACATAAAGAAAATCCAGAAGAAACAAAAAAAGATTGAACCTTTTTGCAATTTTCCCAAATTTAGTCACATACACATACAATCCTGAAACCTCGCAGTAAATTAGAAATTTCCTCAAAAACTTTTCCGACATTCACTCAGCAACAGAACAGCTCATGAGACTTAACTTAAAACCCTAAATTTTAACTGATTACATTGTGAAGAGAAGGAACAAAATCACAAAAAATAAAAGAGGGGTTCTTCGTATACTGGGGTTTACCTGGAGGATAAAAACGGAAAATCGAAGCTTAATCCAGAATTTCCTTCTGGAAGAGAAAACAATACAGCGAGTACAACATATAAACTTCAACTCCATTTAGAGGATAAAAATAATAATGATATTATTGACAAATGGCGTCGGGCGAGGTCCATCAAATCGGCGCCGGCGAGGTCCAGATCGGCTGAACCAACCGGCAATTAACCCAAATCTCCCGCATTACAGTAAATTAACGAGCCGCAGAGGTTGTGTGAGCTGGGAAAGAGGGGTGTTGAAGTGTTGCTGATTTATTCTTCGAGGGGAACTGAAAATAATCTTAGTGCCAGTGGAAGTAAGTGGAGATTTGCTTCTCAGGAAATGGGTTTGGTTTTACAGGGTTTGGATTTGAGACTGAGGTGAAATTAATACAAATCAAACGGTTTGTGGGCTGAAATCTTTTTGAAAAGAGAGGAGAAGGGAGTGAAGAGAGAGAGAGAGAGAGAGAGAGAGAGAGAGAGAGAGAGAGGGAGAGAGAGAAAAAACAGACCACAAAGCAAGAAGATGAAGAAAGGGAAAAGATGAATAAAGGTGAGAGAGT
>JAOWAN010000005.1:9977427-9999113 GCA_028566635.1 Lobelia cardinalis | reverse complement strand
GAATATGAGACATTAAAGCAAATATTGGTTTCTACAATTTATCCTAAAAGGTCATCTATTATGGGACGGAGGGAGTATATTTTTACTTCTTTCAATGCAATTATTTATACTATAAATTACAGCGCACTTAAATATGTTGGGCCTGAAACATGCTTTTATCTTTTTATTCGATGAATATAGAGTTTTATGTTAAATAATCATGCACAAAGACCCTAAAACCTTATAGTTGTTTATTTGTCCTTTTTCACTAAAACTTTTGAGAACAAAACCAAAATCCAGAGGACGGGATATGGGAGAGCATTTAACTTAATGGATAATAGTTGTTGTAGAAATAAAAATTATTTGTTTCTCGATGATTTAATTGAGTTTAACCGGATTTGACTTCTATCTGATTTATTTTAATATGCTTTGCATAGTGTATGCCTACACCGTTGATAACAAACAAAAAATATTATTTTTAAAAAAATGAATAAATAGTTAGTTTATATCTAGCTCCCACATAATTCGTTTGTCCACTATAATTTATATCTTTATTCATGTCAAAATAATATTCAAACTATGCATGTCTAATTTTTTTTTTTTTTGCATTTTAATTTTGAGAATTTTTTCACACGTAATCTTGTATACAAATAAATTACTTTTATATAAGTCATGATGGACATAACATTATAGATCTGTTTTACGAGAGTTAAAATATTTGACAAATGCAAATGAATATTTTGAGCGTACAGGGAGAGGAGTCGAGTGATTTCATTTCACGCTTAGGTTCAATTGTCTAATCTCGAGTTAAAGGGTTCGAAGAAGATGTTCTTCATGTTTGGGGCAATGATGCATCTACGAGGTACCATTAGTTTTTTTGTTCACATGATTTTGATAGTAAAATTACGAGTGTTTATTGTATCAAGGATTTAGTACTCGAATATTTCTATTTCATTTTATAGAAATAATCAAGACATAATTAAAATGTTGTATTACAGTACTATTTTTATAGATATTTACTAACGATGAAGGAGTTTTCGAACTTTAAATACATTCTATTATTGATTGAAGTACTAAATTTGCTAAGGCTTGGATCATAAAGTCAAAGTGATATTGTGTATGATTTTTGTTTTTTCAAGGGTTTTATTTTATCTATAACTATCTTTTACTTTAATCGTCATAAAATATCATATCATATAATCTAAAATCACTAAAATTGGGTAATCGTGTTTCGTAGAATGAGGTTAAGAAGACATTATTCGACACGACGGTCTCCAAGGCTCCAGGGACGGATATATTGCATGCCGCTTTCTTTCGGGCAAACTGGGAGATAGTGGAAAAATCGGCTTGTAACTTCGTTCAGGATTGCATGGCGGAGTTAATATGAGTCCGGAGCTAATCACAGCGGTGATTTACTTAATTTCGAAAAACAAATAACCGACCAGAGTTATCGACTACCCTAATTAGGTCTCCTCCCAGTAATTAACCGGGTCAAACCTTTGTTGCCAAATCTCATTGCAAGTACTTAGGCGAGTTTTGTGCCATGGAGACAAATAGTGGATAACATTATCATGGCAAAAGAAGTGGCGCATTCTTTGAGATTGAAAACTGGCAAGGTGAGATGGATGATAATCAAAATCGACCTTGAGAGTGCTTGTGACAGATTGAGGTGGGATTTTATCTCTGACACTCTCACGGACGCCAAGTTTCCTCAATTTTTGATTGATGTGCTTGAGCGAAGTAGGGAGGGCAGTCATTCGCGTTTGATGTGGAATGGGGATTTGACGGAACCTTTTGCTTTGTCCAGGGGAGTTCGTCAAAGATATCCCCTCTCCGATCCTTACATTTTGTTCTTTGTATAGAGAGATTATTTCAAGCGGTCAATAAGGCGGTCAAGGAAGGTATATGGAGGCTGGTGAGGTTAGGTCGACATGGTTATCCTCTTTCCCACTTAGTGTTTGTGGATGATATTTTACTTTTTACGGAGGCTACAACGTCCCAGGCGGAAGCGATTATGGAGGTGATGAATAGATTATGTGATGCCTCGGTACAGAAAGTAAACGTCTCTAAAACTGCTGCGTGCACTTCCAAAAATGTTACAAGGCACCAATGTTAAAACATTTGCCGATACACAAGTTTCAAGCATAATGAAGACCTTAGTATAAGTATCTTGGGGCACCAGTTGTTCATGGAAGGTTCCGTAATGAGCTCATATCGCCACTAGTGGATAAAATTTGGGCTCGATTACGTGGCCGAAAAGCGAACACGCTATCATTAGCGTGGCGCATCACTCTCACCCAGTCGATCCTCATGGGCATCCCAAACTATATGTCCCAATCCATGGTATTTCCAAGAAGCATCCGTGACATGATCGAAAGAATTTGCAAAAAACTTATTTAGGGTTCGGAGCCTGAATGCAGGAAAATATATCTTGTAAGTTGGGACAAGATTTGCCATCAGAAATATCTTTGATGACTTTGCCTTCGCTCGGTTTCTATCTCGAATCACGTTAGTACGACAAAACTGTGTTGGAGGCCGGTGGATAAACGAGCCCTAAGCTCTATGGGTTCAAGTCCTAAATGGGGAATACATGTATGGTAAGATTTCTTCTTTAACGGGCAGACAAGGATCGACAATATTGAAGGCGTTGGGCCGTCACTGGAAGTTTGTGCAAGAAAATACTCGGTGGGTGATTGGTGATGGCCGAAGGATGAAGTTCTGGATGGACACTTGGTGGCCTACTGGGCCGCTGATAAATCATGCCAAAAGCGTTGTGCCAGCTCATCTCGAAGCCATTTGTATCGTTGATTTGAAGCAGGCGAATGACAACTTCAACTTCGAGCTGTTTATGACTTCATAGAGATGGACGTTGGGCGAAAAATTGATGAAACGCTAAATGGAAGTTCCTTGTAATGGATGGATAGATGTTTGTGGAACCTCACGGAGAATTGATGCTTTTCTGCGAAATTTTCTTATGGATACTTGAAAAGGATAGCGAATGACACAGGGCGGCCCTTATGGAAGCATGTATGGAAATGGATCAGGGCGCAAAAAATTCAAGTGTTCCTTTGACTTTGCTGCCAGAATAGGGTTCTCACTAACTTACAGGGGACACGATGTCATCTACCGACAGATGCATCATGTCCGAGATGTTTGGTCATTAAGGAATCGGTTCATCACGATATGCGATGCCCAAAAGTGATAGGGGTTTGGTGTGCATTTTTTTGGTACGGTTAGAACTTTCTTCGATTAAGAGCTATAGAGTGGCTTGTGACTGGTGTTTGGGGAAAGTTTTGGGCAAAGTATGATGTGAATGGAGCAACCCTATTTGGTTATGGTGTTTGGTATATATGGGGCTGGCGGAATAGGAGGATATTCCAACAAGAGGTGCTGCCTCTATCGACCCGAATTGACATAATTGTGAACGCGACTCGGGTCTGCAGCGAAATGTGGAGTTCTTTGAGCATATAAGCTGTTTAGTGGAAAATTGGGTGTAAGTTGACGTCGCTTGAAAACTACCACCGGAAGGATTCATATGTTTTAGTTCTGATGGCACAGTGTCAAAGGATGGAACGAGGTTCACCTACACTGCTGTCTATAGAGATAACGAAGGTAAGTGGTAAGGAGGTGTTGGCCTTAGAGCTAGCTCAGGTGATGTCTTTGCGCGCGGAGCTGTGGGGGATAATGATTAGGCTGAATAAAGCATGTGATTTAGGTCGGAGGAATTTGCTTTGCAATCGGATTGTAAAGAGGCCATTTATATTATTCAACAGCTGGGTGTCTTTGCGGCTCAACACCATGAAATTATTCAACCGATTGTAAAATTGTTGAGGAGAAATTGGGAGGTCGAGCTGGTGTACATCTATCGGGAAGCCAACAAGGCGGCGGACAAGATTGCTTCGCTGATGCTCAGCTCTGTTGCGAAATGAAGGACATTCATCGAGAGTTCCCCGTAACCAGTCGAGCTGTTGCTTAATGACATGATTGGAAGGAGTACATCTAGACAAATATTAACTTCATGATTCAAATCGTAAATAACGATTTTATAAATAATGAAATAAAATATAAATATACAAAACTTTAAGGACATAATGTTGAAAGTAAAAATATTAAGGGGTAAGTTGTTAGTTAAAACTTCTTTGACCTAATGAAGATAAGCGACGACTTCTTCTCGTTCATCGTATCTCTCTCGAACTCTGCTGTCGGCGCCTTCCCACGGACCCCATCTCTCTCTCTTCCCCGGCGATCTTTGAGCCGCGTCCGTCCGTCCGGCTCCATCTCGGTTCCCTGAAATATTGAAAATACTTTGTATATCCTTTGCTTCTCTCGCGCTTTTCATCAAACAGGTTTGCTGCTCTTCCAATCTCAATCTTTCGTTCGCGTTAATTCATCTCCATTTTAAGCCTAATATTATGTACGGATTGTTAGAATGTTTTGATTATCAATCAGATCGCGAATTCTGATATTTTTGCTTCCGTCTTAACCCTAAAATACCCGATAGCCGAATTTTTAAGCTGTGGATTAGTACATGGTTTGCTTGATCTATAGTTTTTCATTGACCTCGATGCGATGCTACTTATTGAATGAGTAGTTATAAGCTGGTGCTTTGGTGAAGGATTAAGCTGTTGTTTTACGGGAAATTGTTGGTCTAAATTCTGGTTTTTGATAGATGCCGTAATTAGAAAACTTCTATCTTTATTGCCTTTGGCAGTTTATTCTTGTAAGTAATTGATTTCCTGTTATTTTATATGGGTTTGTTAGAGCCATAAGCTCTGCTCAGTTTGATGTTGTCCTGAAATATTTGTTTGATTTGATGATAGATAGTGTACAAGTTTTGATTCACTGATTGGTTTGTGACCTTGTGTTAACTTCTTGGCTTTTAAGAATCATAATTTTAGCTTGTGAACCTTGATTTTCTAAAGAAATATGTTTCTTTTGAACCTTGATTTTATTATTATTATTTTTTTAATGAAGGAATGCTCTACGGTACTAATCAGGTAAGCAACCATTTAATATTGCTTGACACCTCAACTAAGCCTTAGTCAAGATCAGTAGTGGTTGGCTATATGAATCATGAATCTTTGTTTCACATTGAGTATGTTCTGAAGCAAGGTCACACACAAGCTTTATTCCTTGCATGTTTTAAAAATGTTGAGTTTTAAAGACCCGTGTTTTTAAACCAATGCACAAGACAAGCTATCCGAAGTTTGGTATTATAAAATGAGTTCATTTGGATCAAATAGGTGGTATATACATTGTCAGGCTTCTTGTGCGCATGCATTATGTCCTTAGAATTGCTGGCAAGCCTGGCATTTGAGACCAAGCTCATTTTGTCTTGAGGGGTGGGTGATATCTTCTTGACACCCTGCTTCAGATTACCAAAGTATGGTCCATGTTGAGAATTAAGGTATGCCTTCGTGTACCATATATGATCTATATTTATGACAAGAGTGTAGTTGAACTTTTTTCTTGACAATTACGGAGTTAAAAGTCTCGGGGAAGATGCACAAAAGCTTTAAGCTTTTTATGGGGATGCTCACACCTAAATGGTTGTTGTATTAATGATGCACCAGAATATGTTGATGAACCAAGTGACCTGTATGTACATATTTCTTGCGCTTGATGCATGCAACATTGATGGCTGTTACTAAAGTCAATATCAATTACAAAGCTTAGTTTTTGGACTTTTCAAATTTCACCAATCCATGATTAAAAAAAAAACATATAGAAAGAACCTCTTTGCTTGTCGGGAGTAAGCGTACTTACATTAGACTTTTTCCAAGCCCAGCAATGGTGGAGTCTTGTTCTTCTTCTATCACAAACAATGAAAATAGAAATCTGCTTATGTCATCTGCTGAAACTACAGTTACTTCATCAATGTTTTTCTGTTGCTTGGAGGTAGTGTTGGAATGAAAAGACTTGTTGTGGGAAGTTGATATTTGTATTTCAGAACAAGCATCTTTGCATCTTATCCTCCTTTCATATTTAGGCGCAGATAGATGATGTCCAGACTGCAACTTTTTCCTGTATTCTTACTCAAATGAGGTTTCTGATTATTTTCCCTTCAGGATCATGATAAAATTATTCAAAGTGAAAGAGAAGCAGAGGGAACTAGCTGAGAATTCCAATGGGAAACCTCCAGTGAAGAAGCAAAGTGCGGGAGAATTACGTCTGCATAAAGGTACTTCTCACATTCATTTTGTAATCAAGCCTTCCTTAGCTCTTTACAGTTTGAGTTGTGTTCAACATTTCCTTTCCTTCTCAATATCATTTTCTGTGTTGAAGATAAATTTTACCCACCATCAGTGTAAATGAAAGTTTGCACTAGTGGGCTCCAGGTGGCACCACAATACTCTTTTAGGTTTGTGATTACTAATGGAGCAAGCTGTTATATGATTTACATCTAATACTTGAAAAATCAAGACTACTAATATGCTACGTAAATCTATAGAATATAGATATATACGATAAAGGATCTGTATCTGTGATTCTGTGTGGATTTTGTTTCACGTTTGATTAATCATTTCGTAGTTTTCAACAGTAATTCAAATTCTCCATTCATTAGTTACTATCAATAATAAATAAATATATGTAAACAATAGATATAGTTAACATCCTCATACTTATGCTGTGCTTGAAAAAAATATTTATTACTGGTTTAAAAGCCATCTCAACAGGTCTTATGGTATCAGGTTTGCTCCATATGGTCGATAATGTTAAATATTTGTCTCAAGCTTTTAAAGGATTTTAGTATCCCTTCAGGATTGGGTGGATGGGATCTGTAGCTGAACATGTTAGTTTCCTTGTGAAATAATTCTACCCAACTAGATAATGGAAAATAAAGGCCTGCTTTTTATATTTTCGTTCTTAGTTTGCAGATGTTTTTTTTTTTTCCTTCAATAGATGATGATATTTGAGTTTTAAACATGGGTATGAGTCACCATTGCTGCAACATTGGCTACTGGTCGCAGTTATGTAAGGGGATCACGATCATCATGAGGTTCCCATTTTATGAGCCTGCATTAGTTGTTTTGGGACAGTGACAGTCCTTCATTGAACGCAGTGTGAGATAATCATAGGATTTGATGCTTTTCCTTGCGTTCATGATGATATTTATAAGTTTTAAACATGGGTAGGGCTGACCATTGCTGCAACATTGGCTACTGGTCTATAATAAACTAAAAAAAGTGATGCAGTTATGTAATGGGATCAACACGACTCACGAGGTTCCCATATTATGAGCCTGCATTAATTTTTTTGGGACAGTGAGTCTTTCATTGAATGCAGTGTGAGTTAATCATAGGCCTTGACGCTTTTCCTTGCTTTCGTGATATAGATATTAGCGAACTAAACCTACCAAAGACATGTAGCATATCATTCCCCAATGGCAAAGATGATCTGATGAACTTTGAAGTCACTATTCGGCCTGATGAAGGATATTACTTGTAAGTGAATTCTTCTAAACTTTGAAAAAGGGTTTCTGGTTGTTTTGGATTCCTTTAAACTTTCTTATTTCAACTTGGTATCTGGTTTTTGATATTCATATTCCATATCATCCCCCTCCCCTGCTCTTTCTTTCCTCACTGTGGAGTACGTGAGTCGCCCAACATTAGTTTGGATTCTCACTTCATCTCTTGAAGTCGGTGAGGCTCTTGAGCAGAGTTTATAGTTTTATTTCTTCAAACTTCTATTATAGTTTGCACAAGTAGATATTATACATGAAGATGAAGGTACAATACTGCACTTGTCTTCTAATCTTACGTTTCTTATCTACTCCCTTTGCTCAGGAAAAAAAGTTTCTAACTTTGCATTTGTAAAGGAGGTTAGGTTTTATGCCCCGTTCAGGTATTAAGCCCCCCACCTTGTATATGGTTTTAATCATCACTAAAATTATGGAGTCTGCCCACTCTTCCTCAAAAAAAAAAAAAAAAAAACGACGACGAAACAATTATCATAAGCTAGTATAAATCGTGTGTGAATTTCAGTATTGCACCACAATGGAGAAATAAAAACAAAGAGTGGGGTGGGGGGGGGGAGTTGGAAAATGCATTATGGAAGAATATTATGAGATTGGAGGAGAACCAATGAAACAGGGAACAAGTATAGAAGAGAAATAGTCTGCAAAAGGAAGAGAAGAAAAAAAATGGCATAGTGGAAGAATATTAAGAGAGAGTGGAGCGTAAAACAAAGGAGAAAAGGATAAAGTTGGAGTGTCCAAGTTGAAGCCTATTATGAGTTGGTGTAGAGGCGTTTGTTTTACAATATATTCCTTCCGATCGTAAATAATTGTCCACATTGAATTTGCATAAAGTTAAATAAAACACATTTATACATAAAAGGAAAGGTTAACTCACTCCAAAGTGGAAAAGAAGACACTTAGTTAAGATCAGAGGGAGTATATCATAGTTCAAAATTCCGATCTTGTATATCAACAGTGCTCTTTCTATTACTTATTGGGTGCTTCTCTACAGTTTAAGATAATGGCCGTGTAAAATATTGAAAATTAATGTCCAATTAAACCACACTAGGATGCATTTGCTCTTTGAATTATGTTTAGGACTATACTCTTGTTGCATTGACAAACATAAAAGAGTTACAGATGAAAAACTGTTGCAGCAGTTACTGTTGTGCATAAGAAGCTTGGTGAAAATCTAAGACTGGGTCAGTGGGTTACACATTAAGATCAACCCCACAGGGTGCAGATCTGGTGGCAGGTTTAGTCATATAAATACTTGATGCATTTTGGTCAGTAAAGTGCTTTTTGATTAAAAATTATTTAGTCAAGTAAATGTTTTGCTAAAGTTGAAGCCATGATCCTCCCTTAATATTCGATAAGATAAGAGCAACATTAGAAAGTTATCTTACTCTTAAGCATCATGTTAACAAGGATGTGGAGTGTGTAATTTCATAGTAGTATTAAATGATGATTGTCGTGGTATTACTACGAGGAGATAATTGGAATATTTAAACATCTTCTGTTCCGAAATTGATGTTTTTATTTGTAGATGAACACTTGACAGTGGAGATTTGTAAATTAAGTTGAGTAAAGTTCTGCTAAAGTGGCATACCTCAACCCCCCCTCCCCCACCTGGCTATCTATAAAGCTATCATATTTGAACCGATTCAAGTGTTGTGATATATTTATTTTATCTCTTAATGGGTCTGTATGCTTAGCACCATTCTTGAGCTGGTACTCTGGATGTAGTAATTCTGAAGAAACAAATTGGTACCGCTAAATGCTGTAGTAGCTTAATTTTGTAGTAATGTTTTAAACCAATCATTGTAATACTTGTAGAGAATTGGCCTATTGCTAATAAAAAATCATTATTATTGTTTGTTGGCCCCCTGTGTGTTTGTTTTGTTCTTTTTTTTTTTTTGGTGTTGGTTGGGAGGGGGGGGGGTAGATTAGTTAATTCTATATAAATAAAACAATTTAGCAGTTATGCTGCATAACATGTAAATAAATGAATTATCTGTAGATTATCGAAAATTAGCTTTTTGGAATGAGAGTTAAATAGTTCTTTCGATTGCATGAATTTATCAGCTAGCTGATACTGAATGATGTTCTTTGGTGCTCTAAGTTTCCAAGTAAGATCAGTTGTCTCCAGGGATTTGCAAGCTGCTAGTTTTTTTTGGGCTAAGCATGTCATTAGTTATGAAGCTATGGCCTATGTGGTGACTTGACATTGGATTACGTGGGATGGCGGAAAACGATTCATGTAGCCAACTGCCAACCACAAGTGATAGGGATGAAGGCTGAATAGAGACATCATTGCTAGTATAAGATTTTTTATTTTATTACTATTATTTTTTTTGTAGTTCTTCCTCTATCTTTTATCTCGTTTCATGTTTTTTCTTACCTTCTTTTTAAAGGGGGTGAGAGGCGATTTAAATAGTTTGGTAGCCACTAACAAAGATGAGGTGCAAAATTAGTACTTTTCCTTTTAATTTCTATGAGAAAGTTTGTAGTGATGATTTAGAAATTTCCAGCACTAACCATTTATGAAGGCTAGTAATTACTCCGGAGTGTTACTATTCAAGCATTGACAGATGATTGAGTTAATACTTTTGGCTGTAATTTCATTAGGATCATCTATATTATTTGTTATATGCTTGTATTAGCACCGGAAAATATATAAATAATTGTTTAACTTTTTATGTGTCCAGAGGTGGCATTTTTACGTTCACATTCCATATCTCTCCCATCTATCCTCATGAAGCACCAAAGGTCAAGTGCAAAACAAAGGTAAAGAAATTCTAGTAACCTTTTGTGTGCTGAGTCAATTTATAGTATCTTTAGTAGGCTGGAAAATTCTCAAAGTCTAAAATATATATTAATTTTGTTGGTAGTTGTAAATATGGCATACCATTTCCAGGTGTACCATCCTAACATTGACTTGGAAGGAAATGTCTGCCTTAACATTCTTCGGGAGGACTGGAAACCTGTCCTAAACATTAACACCATCATATATGGCTTGTATCATCTATACACGGTATAATTTTATCTTCATGGTAGTTCTTAAGCCGGTAAGTGGCGAGCTAAAATTTTTCTGATTGTATCATGTACGAATGCAGGAACCAAATCACGAGGATCCCCTCAACCCTGACGCAGCTGCAGTGTTGAGGGATAACCCGAAGTTGTTCGAATCCAATGTGAGAAGGGCAATGACTGGTGGTTATGTGGGGAATACATTCTTCACTAAATGCATATAGTATCCGGATCGAGCATTTTGTGTTTAAGTCAGTTGGCATTGCTGATGCTGCAAGTGCAGGTCTTAGTTCGTAAATGTGGCTGAAGAATTGTTTTTCCTAATAACCCATTGCAAAACAAGTAATCAGGGTTAAAACTTTCGTGAAAAATTGTGCTACCAAGACATGCAGAAAGCTGTTGTATCTCATGTATGCTAGCGTTACTACTGTATTAAAGTGTGATAGCCCAAGTTGTCCTGTAAAACTATTGGTTTTAGACACCTTGCTGGAGGAAGTTGTGATTATTTATCTGCCCGTTTGTTCCTGAGTTTGTGTTTTTCTTTTATCCAAAGTGGATGGATGTTTCAGGTTGGATTGAAGTGCATGCTGCCAATTTGTCTGTGAACGTTTACTATTTTCCTAGTTTTTGACGGGTGAGAGCTCTTCATGATTTGGTTACGACTTGCTGATGCTTTACGCAGCTCTCCCGTTTGAGCTCGCGCGGGTTGGTCTGAACTGTAGCTTGGTTTTCTAAGAATGTGGTGTGCTGAAAATGGGTTCCTCATCTCATGTTATTACGTGCTCAATTGTTTGGTTTGGAATCCCCGGTAGAATGTGCTCCCGAAAGATCTTGAACTTGAAATTAAGTTGCATTGTTAAATTAGGCAAGTGTAGTCAGGGTGCATAGGAATTCTTCCCTCACACTTCTAGATTTCTGACATTGTAATTCAACTTCACAATGCAATAACACTACTCAATTTAAAATCAAGTTTGGATTTCGCACTCTTAAAGTCTTAATTACTCGGCAAGGGTGGCTCCTTTGTTCGGCCGTAAATAATTTTGCTATTTCAAAATAAATGTCATATTTTAACTTCATATGATCAGCAAAATTGAATGTCGAACATATGTTTTAACAAACTCGATTTGGTATTGCGAATCTAAGAGTTTTAGTTTATCTCATTTCAAAATTTAGCGATTTAGAATATAAAAATTAGAAATAGTCAATTATGTTGACTTTTTCTTTTTATATTATAAACTAGTGTAGGTTCATGTTTGAACGCACATAGCATGAAAGTGAATAATAATTAATACTATTTAAAAAATATTATTTGGAACACAAAAAAAAATTAAATAAATCTAAATAACATATCTTGAAAGTATGATTGAAGTTTCTGTAAAAAAAGAAAAAGCAAACAAGTTAATACCCAGCAAAAGAAGAAAAAGCAAAAAAAAAAAAACAACAAAAAAAACAACAAAAAATCAAAAACAAAAAAGCAAACAAACAAAGAAGTCAACGTGAGTGGACAACTTTTGTTTGTTTTGAAAAGCAAAGAAAAGGACTCGCTCGTTAGAGATGGAGCAAAATGTTAAAATTACTATTTATCTATCGTAGAAATTCCCTCCTCATGTAATATAGATTTACAAATTATATATAAATAAATATATCATATTATATTTTAGGATTAAAGAAGTAATTAGATGACTCTTAACTAATGCCTCCAAAACCGTAAGAGACACCAAAATTTGATTAAACTTTTAAATAAACTCTCTAATGATATTAGTAGTTAAGAGTTGTCATTAGCCCCACCAAACCAACCGCATTTAACTTACTTGGTATAGTTTCAGTGGAAGCCAAGGTTGTATTCTCAGATGGTATACGGAGCGTATAGGCGCTCCTAGCAAGGAGTGCCAATGTTCCGTATTCATCTCACTATATTGTTTTGTTCATATTTTAAAACCAAATATTCATTTTTATCATTTTTTATAATTGTTACTGAAAATTAATAATAACGTTACAGAAAAAAAAATGAATATTTAGGTATAAAACGTGAATAAAATAACACATTACATTGAATACCGAACACATATGCGCTCCTTGCTAGGAGCGCATATGCGCTCGATATAATTTCTATTGTATTCTCTACAAGATAGACAACCATCGGGTGCAATTGCAACTCAGTTGAGCTATTGTATTAATGGTGTCATTTACACACACAATAGCATTATTCATCCAATAATGATCTTTATTTATATACACCCGCGTCCGTGAACATATACATTAAAAATTTAGAAAAATTATGGAAAAAATTAATGACTCATATTGTTTCAATTTAATGGTTAAAACTTTAATACTACCTCAATGTTAAATTAATGACGCATTTTATACTTAAGATACGTCAAATTAAACGTATTAAACGTACGCAGTACACATCACACACACAAAAAAAAATTCTAGCTTCCACTCAAGATGATCCTCTATCACCCTACTTGTTCATAATAGTTCTGGACTCTTTTCTGCAATCTATGGAGTAAAGAAATTGCTAAAATTTATTATCACAACTCCAGTTTGATGGAAGCCAGAGGGAAAGCAACTCGGCCGTCGGCTTGGCGATCCATAGTTAAGCACATTTGACATTGGTGATTTTAGAACTCTGGTGTGGTGGGCAAGCGAATTGGGAATGGGCTGACAACTAAATTTTCATGATCTGAGCCTTTACTTCCACGGCATATAGCGTGGGATCTTAATGTAAATAACAAGATCAAACTATTCATATGAATGTGCAGTCAAAATGGTTTGCCCAATAATAAATATGTACAAGGGGGGCATTATCCCCACTCTTTTGTAAGGGTAAGAGGATTCAACATTGCATTTTGATTAACAACTGGTCTCTGTTGGATACTCTTAGGCATTTTGATCCTCCTACTAATGCAAACATGGTATGCGCCTCCTTCGCTACTTGCACGGTTTTATGGAGCTTGAAATTCTTCTTCGTCGTTCCAATTCTCTATCTTTATACGTCTTTTCTGATGTTGATTGGACGGACAACAAAGATAATTACACTTCTACTACTGGTTATCTGATCTATATGAGTGGTAGTCCTATTTTTTGCAGTTCTAAGAAACAACGTACCGTTGCCTACTTTTCAATTGAGGCTGAATATCGAGCTGTTGCTGCTACTTGTGCTGATGTTCGTTGGATTTGCTCTCTCCTTACTGAGCTTGGTGTGTCTATACTTGGGATACCTGTGATTTACTTGACAATATTGGTACCCTGCATCTCTGCTCCAATCCGATGTTTCACTCTCGTATGAAACATATTGCTTTAGATTATCATTTTGTTCGTGAGCAGGTGCAACAGGGTATGCTTCCTGTGACTCATGTTTCGTCTTCTGATCAACTGGCTGATGTTTTGACAAAACATCTTTCGAGAACAATGTTTATTTGTAATCATGACAAGATTGATATCTCTTCTCGTAACACCATCTTGAGGGGGCGTATATAAGTAGTCTTAATTGTAGTACATCAGAGCAATGCCCTTAACACTCAAACTAGCGTTGGCGCTCATATTCAGCAGTGCCCTTGGCACTCAAAGTTGCACCCTTGGCATTGTTGCTTAGAATATAAAACGTTTTCATTAATTACTTTGTATTTTTCATTTTACATTTTAGGGTTTGGTGTAATCCTATAAATACTTTTATTGAATATCAATACAATCAAAACTTTACAATAAATCAATTTTGTCACATGGTTCTGTTGGTCCGTTAGTACAAGCAATAAGATTAAACACGAAAGAAAGGGCAACATAAGTTTACTATTTCCTCAGCTTCATTTTAATTTTCAATAATAGTGACATATTTTTATTGAGACACTATTTCACGTTGAGAATAAACTAGCATCACAATCACTTAATAAAGATCCTAGGCAATTCCGCTCATTACCAATTAGTTTTAAGATAGGTAGGCTGCACGTTCGCGATTGAGCTGGAAGGATTTGCTAGTGGCCTCGAGCTGGCTTGGAGTAGAGGATGGAGACAGGTTATTGTGCAAACAAATTGCATGGAAGTGATTCGGTTAGTTCAAGGTGGCCACTCTGGTAGTTCTCAACACTATGAGATTCTTAGTTGTATTTGTGTGCTCCTGTGTAGGGATTGACGGGAAGAATTGGTTCATGTATATCGTGAAGCGAATAGAGTTGCAGACAAGCTCGCTTTAATGGCATTGGTTGCTCGTGAGAGTTTTCTTGAGTCTGAGGCTCCCCCCAGGAATGTAATCCCTCTTTATAATGCTGGCATCACAAGCGTCACAGTTATACGTCACGTTATTAATTAGATATCTTTCTAGTCCCCCCCCCCCCGATATAAACAAACAAAAAAAAAAATAGTTTTAAGATGAAATTTCAAATTTTAACATAATATCAGATTATACTCTACACGTACGAGCCAAACGGTGCACCATAATGTTACCGTGTGATCATGAAGATTAGAACGTATCGGTAGTTCGGTACTACTACTACCCATTCGTGACCCGAACCGATCAATGGAAATAGTTCAAACTACAAGGGTTAAAACTAAAAATATCCGAAAGGGTTTTAGGTTTAGGAAATACACAGGGTTTAAGAAACCACTCAATTCAGAAATCAGAACCCAATTTTGAGCCGTTAGGAAATTAACAATAAAAATGGCCAAGAATTTGAGGGACAACGAAGAAGAAATGGAGGACGTGGAGGAAGAAGATGAGGAAGAACAGAACTGGGAGGATTGGAACGATGCTGATGATGATGCTGATTTTTTGGATTCGGAGGTGCTCTGTTTGTTCTGTGAATCCAAGTACGGTTCGAGCGATTCGCTATTCGAGCACTGTAATTCGGTCCATTTCTTCGATTTTGAGAGCATCAGAAAAACCCTAGCCTTGGATTTCTACGCTTGTATCAAGCTCATCAACTACATTAGGTCACAGGTATTCAAAGATCACATTTTTAACATTTAATTTTGTGTATATATTTCTAATTAAATTTATCGAAGAGTTTATAGCATTGAAAGTTAAACAATTTAACTTGTATGATTACTCAACTCATTTACACTAGTTTTAAGTATTGGAGTAGTGTATTGCTAATTTTATGGGAAACTATTTTTTTTCTTTATTGCAATTTTTTAATTTCAAGTTTCAGTTTTGAAACATGAAACTAAAAGCGCCAGTTATCAAACTGATAACCAGTATTATATATATGTATATAATGTATGTAAATATAGGAGGTATCGAGATTAAGATTATTTTTTATATGTAATATCAAAGTACTTTGAATGAAGGTACTATTGTTTGGAAAAAAAAAACAGATTGAATTTATATGATATTCATTTAAATAAGTCCAATTAACTTGACAAGTCAAAATAACCACCCCAAATAGGATTACAAACTACAAAAGGCAAATATTATGAATACAAGTTCTTAGTCTTGAAAATGCAAAGAGTAATAAAAAAGTATTTGTAGAGTTACTAAACTTGGGGAAAAGGCTAAGTTAAGTTGTAGTATAGCATTACAAAATTTGGAAGAGAATGTGTGGAACCGTATGTGCTTCTTTAATCCTGGAGGAAACGTTTATGTTTTGGTGCAAACTTGTTAAATTGGTGACTTAGCGTCTTAGTATTTGGTTATGAAGGAGGGGCCTAGAGGTTATTTCAAGACGAAGTACTTTGACCCAAGAATTGCAACAAAAATCATGGTCATCATACTAATTAATCTAGAAGGAAAACTACCGCATAAACTTCTTCTTGGCCAAAATAAGTTCTTAAGTCGCTTGAACATGGTCTTGGTTTTAAGCTTTCAAAGTAATGTCTTTTCGAGCCTTGAAATGAGTAATGGATTATTTCTTTGACTCTAGTTTATGGCCACTCTCCTCTGCAAAGAACTGAAATGCAGAGCAAGTAGCTGTTTCGAGAATGCCATATTTGAGATTCAAAGGGGGATAATTTGTCTGGAACATACTGTTCATCTCAAGATTTAATACATATTCTGGTAGAGGAAAGAGGACCAAAGGCCTAAGTCTAGTATGGCCTCCTCCTAAATGGCAATAATTGCGTCATGGCTCTTGGTGAAGAAAAATTAGACGAAAAGATTAAGGGACTAAGAGTAAGAGAGAGACTGCTTGTAAGATGTTCTTTTTTAGTTGGATCTTTTACCTTATTGGTGTCGTTAGTATCTATCTTGCTTGTACGTTTGTAATAAGCTGACAAACTTTTAGTATTACATGTTATTCCTGCAGTACAAGAAAGGAGAATAGCATGTATCACTCTGTCGTTTTTGCTGCCAACAGCAGGTGAATCTACCAAACCTGGCAGCAAAATAGAGTTTGCCAGCTAGGAGCTGTTTTTTTTTTTTTTTTTTGACAGTTATCTTGTTTAACATTCCCCCAACCATGTTTATGTCCATGAATGATTGCTTGCTCGCCATGCATGGAACATTTACCGATTGCAAAGAAGTGGAGGCTTCGAGTTCTTCTGAACTTTTCCATTTTCTTTTGTCTTATCAGGTAGCACAAAATACATGTTGGAGTTGTGGAGTCACTTGTCAGTCTAAACAACAGCTACAAAATCATCTGCATGAAACATCCAGTTTCAAAGAGAGTCCACTTCCATGGGAAAATGACACGTACCTGAAACCGTTCATGCAAGAAGATACCCTTCTGTACAGTTTTGGTGAAGATGACCTAGGGGCAGATGAATTTGTTAGATCAGTTGATGAAGAGGAAATAGTTAGAAATCTTAGTAGTTTTGAAAAGATTCACATTGATTATGAGAGTGATTGGGAGCCATGTGCATCCGAACTGAGTACCTCTTTGGAGAATGGAATGGAGGGGGGTGCTTCTGCTTCCGGGATCAATTTGAATGTGTGCGGTTTGGGAGAAGGAGCATCAAATAGATATGGTCCAAAAGCTGAATTGTCTTATGATACGAAGTCAAAAGATGGGCCTTCTCAAATGTCTTCTCCAGAGGTTGTCGAAAATCAAAAATTAATTGTGAATAAGAGCTATTTTGGTTCGTACGGTTCATTTGGCATCCACAGAGAGATGATTAGTGACAAGGTATCGGTTTTTATTTTTGGTTTGATTGAGAAATGCCTATATTGAGAACTGAGAAGTATATAGATTCAAGGGGGGCATACTGCAAGGCACGAACTTATGTGGATTTGAATTGTATATCACTTGAGAAGCATGCTAGAGTACACATTGCGGTTCTTGATGTTATTGTAGAATCTTAGAGCGTATATTTTCTCTTATGCAGGTAAGAACAGATGCCTATAGACAAGCTATCGTAGATAATCCTTCTCTTCTGAAAGGTTCAGTTGTTATGGATGTTGGTTGTGGGACAGGCATATTAAGGTGAGACATTATACTACTCTTTTGCTTTTCATATTAGTTAAGTTGAGTAGTTTCCACTTCCTTGGTAAAAGCTTTATTAATTAAGTCTAGTTTGACAATAGCGTTATTGGCTTTGCTATCTTTATTAGCATTGGTTATTTTGAAGTTCCACGTAATCAAGTAAGTAACTTCTCCTGTTCTGGCCCGCAACACATGTTTCAAGACTGAAATGTGTCCATTCCTCTGATGAGCCTACTAAGAGTTAGTGCTAAGATTTTTCACACTTATCCCTGCATCACTGACCTGAGATGATAAATATCAGCTTCTTATATATGTATAAATGTATGTGGGGTATATCATATCTTTTGAATGTTTGCATGTGCTTACCAACTGCTTCTATTGGTAGACACATCACATCTGGAATTAAATAACAGTGAAATATTGGTAGACAATACAGCCCATCACATCTAGAATATGTGATCTGATGCCCTTACAAAAACATTAATAGCATGTTATACATTAGTATATTTGTGAACTGGTTTACAAGGATTGCAATTTATCTTATTCTTACTCTTATCTTTTCTAGTTTGTTCGCAGCCCAAGCAGGGGCCTCCAGGGTAATTGCAATTGAAGCCAGCGACAAGATGGCATTAGTAGCCTCTCAGGTACCTCATTTTTACCTGTTCTAACTGACTATGGTAGAAAATAGCTTTCTTTCTCTAGGACGAAGGATTTCCCTTATACGCTATGTTACATGGACCCTTCACTTTTGCCGAAGTACCCATGTCCGACACGACATGGGTGTGGGTGTGGGTGTGGAGTGGAATGCTAGATATTTAGGAACCAGATGCCTGCCTCGGTCTTTTTTGTGGGATAGAATGGTTTATTTGGCCTCTCTTCGGGGGAATGACCTGCTTTATTAGTCTAGTTTTAGTTTACTTTCCCCCCTCCCCCACCTTTTTCCTTCCTTTTCTTCTTTTTAATCTTAACCTTGCGTTAACAAGATTTCTTAATGGAGGGCTCATGAATACTTTTGTATCTGTTCTTGTATATTCTTTCTACCCCATTAAGTTCTTAGCTTACATTTTTTCCCCATTAATATGATACCTAGACTCGCCAGTTGTTTATCTCTTCTTTCTGAGTTGTTTCTACATTATTGGTCTGCAAAACTGCAGATTGCAAAAGACAATGGTCTTCTATGGAATGGGGTTCCAAACGAATGTAACAAAGGAGTTATCAAAATCGTTCATGGCATGGTGGAAGACCTTGTTGAATCTGGACAGATTCAACCCCACAGCATCGATGTGTTACTGAGCGAGTGGATGGGATATTGTCTTCTCTATGAGTCAATGCTCAGCTCTGTTCTTATTGCACGGGATCACTGGTTGAAGCCTGGAGGTGCCATGTTGCCGGACTCAGCAACTATGGTGTGTCCTCTTAGAATATTGGTGCTACTGATCACTTGATTTTCAGATGCTAATTTGAGCTCAACTGTCATCTTATATTTTTCAGTTTGTTGCCGGATTTGGAAAAGGTGCTACCAGTATTCCATTTTGGGAAAATGTTTATGGATTCAACATGTCATGTGTTGGCGACGAACTTGTTGAAGACGCTGCTCGTGTTCCGATTGTTGATGTTGTGGATGGTCATGATTTGGTAACCAATACTGCTGTCCTCCAGGTATTATCCCTTTTTTTGGTCTCCAAATATCTTAGTTTCAGTTTTCCCTCCCGTCTGATCTTTTAAGTTGGTCACGCAAGCCATTGTCTCTGCACACCAATGTTTATGATATATGTCTACAAGCCGTCCAATACATATATGTCTACAAGCCATCCAATACATATATGTCTACAAGCCGTCCATAACAATCTTTTTCTTTTATTAACTCATTGGAACTGGTTCCACATTCTCACAAACATGCTCGTCTCTGCTTCGTGCTCTTTTTTTTTTTTTTTTTTTTTTACATTACCTCTTCTGCTAGATTATTTGTTTGCTTAGTCCTTGTCTGCGAATGCCATTGCTGGATAATAATGCATCATTTACAAATGAATACTGCAAATGCCGTTGCTGGATAATAATGCATCATCTACAAACGAAGATATAGGAATAACGCATAATGGTTCAGTAACACACAAAATTCATGTTCCCTGCGTTTCTGAGAGGTTGCAATTTTCACTATTCACTAGATTATAATCCTAAGTTTTGGGTTACGTTTTTCTCAAATCTTCCACTCTTTTTTGATCAAAACAGAATGTTAACACCCCTAAGCAGAAATTTTGGTTGGAAAACCCATTCGAATACTGCAATGGTGGTTGAACGTCTAGATGACGTACATAACTAGTTTTTACATCTGTCTTGGATAACCGTTATCTTTAAACTGCAAAGTTTCAAAATTGTGATAGGAGCTGCTTTAATAAACAGCATACAATTTATTACAATGAAAAGTTCTCTTAAACTGATGTAACAGTTGACAAATTTAAACATTGGAGATTGGAGCCTATAATATGGCTCCGATGATATGTATGCTTAATCTAGTTACAGTTAAGAGAACACAGACGGTATCAGTTGCGTTGATATTCCATTTTGTTTGTCATATTCTTTTTAATGGTCAGAGATGTTCTAAATGACCTTTTTCTGCTTTTTGGCTTAGAAATTTGATCTGCTTACCATGAAACCTGAAGAAGTTGATTTCACTGCAACAATTGAGTTGGAGCGGAATGTGAATAGTGCAGCAGCCTGTAATAATTTGAAACCTGAAGTAACTTGGTGTTATGGAGTAGTCTTGTGGTTTGAGACTCCTTTTACCAGTAGATTTTGCAAAGAAGCACCAACGGTTTTGTCCACATCTCCCTATGAACCCCGGACACATTGGGCTCAAACAATACTCACTTTCCGGGAACCCATTGCAATAGCATCTGGAAATCCCATAGCATTGAGTTCTGAAGCAGTTGGCTCAGATGCCTCTCCCGCAGTCAGATTAAATTTGCGAGTCAGCATTGTAAGAGGTGTACAGCACCGGAGTATTGATATTTCCTTGGAGATGATGGGCATTGGGGTTGATGGCCGAAAGCGTAATTGGCCTGTGCAAATATTTAATTTGTGTTAGTGGTTATCATGTTGATTTTGCTGCTGGATTGGGCGCACCTGAACACTCGTCAAAGTGTTGTAAGCTGTATTAGGTTTCATCCAAAACTGATGCTAGTTGGTAATTCCTGCCCAGAATCTTATATCTGTGAGTAGGTCAGGTGGCTTCTGGGATTTTGATATAGATTTTACACTACTGTTCTGAAGTTTTAACATTCATTAATTAAGATAAAACGCAACTTTGATGAAATTAACACTCTTGGAAGAATACAACATAGTTTTAGAATATCGACAAGTTGCTCCCCCAACAATGACATGAATGTAGAGGAGGTTGTCCCGACAAGATTTTTTTTTGATTTTTTTTTTTTAAAGATTATAAGTTATGGACATATGAAAAGTTTGAATATGATAAAATGCATTAATATAGGGTGGTGCTAAATGCCGTCCCTACATTTTTCGTTACCGCCTCTCTTACGGCGAAAATACCCTTTGTTCATAAAGACTTACATCTCCTACGCTCTTAACTAACGATCGACGTTTATACTCCATTACAAACGGTAAAAAACACTTTGAGAGATTCGCTTGCCAGTGATTTTATTGAATCAATAAGTACAGTTAATTCACAAAGGAAGACAAATTGTGCTGAGAACATTTTCTTTGCGGTGGGAAAGAAAAGAACAAAAAGAAGGCCCACAGACAAAAAGAGCAGATGAAGCACAAAACTGAGAACTTACTGCAAAAATGAATGATTACTATGCAATTGTAGGAAGTGTAGCAGCAAAGAAAGTTGATTAAAACAG
>JAOWAN010000005.1:9959733-9977327 GCA_028566635.1 Lobelia cardinalis | reverse complement strand
TTAAGGAGATTTGCATTATTGCATACCTCGCTTCGTTTATAATCTTCGGTTTGATTTCAAATCTCCTTTCTATTTCTGTTCATATTTTTTCTATTCTGATTTTTCTGAATATTATTCAAACTATTTAATAATTAAAAAGGAAAGTTTCCAACAGGAATTTCATACAATAGCTTGATTACAATCGTCTAATTTATCTTGCGGTGCAGAATAAGTGACTAAGGAAAATTAGAATACATGCTGCAAGGGTTTTTTGTGCCTCGACTAGAAACGTGACCTTAAGTGCTTAGCGAAATCAGAGAACACTGGCAGTATATCTTCATACCCGAAGGCCAAATGCATGACTAATTAACATTTAATCGTAAGAACAGAACCAATACAAAAAGAGAATATTGGTATAATTAGAAATAATGATTGAATCTTGTCTTATAAATCTTCTTAAACAGTAAATTTCGTTTTACTTGTAGTAAACATCTTTCCAACCAATTCAACTCAAAATATTATATTTTTAGTTCAGTTAATTTACTTAATTCAAATTTTCAGTGGATCGACATCATGTTTATCATTATCTATATTAATTTAGTTAGTAGTAATATTAATAGTAAGTAGACATTATTACTTTTATTCTTTTTTGGGCACCAATGACACTGCGATCAAGGATATAAAAAAATTTCTTATATAAATTATTTTTAAATAAAATTTTATGTACTATATTTAAAAATTACGTACTTTTTAAACAGTTGTTTGAGGAATTTTCCGAACCAACCATTCTGAAGGCTAGAACTTTTAATACTCCTAGCTAGTAACCATTTCCATCTGTTAATATACTATGGCAAAACCAATTCCAGTTGTACAACCTAACATTGACTTGGACGGGTCTTCCTTTACTGTAACATTCTTCAGGGGAGGACCGGAAACCTGTCCAAAACGGCGAATTATATCGTGTGTCTAGGCACACGGTGCTAAGTGTGTCCAAATACACATAAAGATATAAAATTATGTACATAATGTATATAAAATGTAAATAATATATATTATGTACATAATTTATTATAATTATGTACATTTGGGTACACCTAACACATCGTGTGCCTAGGCATACGGTATACCAACTGGTCCAAAACTGGACATTAGCATTGCACAATCACACACACAAACATATATATGGCTTGTATCACTTGTCCGTTTATAAATTTTTGAATGATTCTATAATAAACTAGTAAAATCTTTGATGCTTGGTGAATTAATAAACGGACAATGATAATAGATCGAATTTTTCAGGTGATTACACATTCAAATTTCAAAGCGTGGAATGTGGATGGATGATTCAGGTTGGTAATTCTATTTTACTCATGAAAGAGTTTGGAACTTCAATGTAACTGCTTATGCAAACAGATATACTTTGATAATCCATATCCCACGTTGAGTGAAAATGGAAAATCGGCGTGGTTTATTAGAAGTCTCCTACTACCCACTTAGCATCAAATCATCACAATTCAAATTACACCACTCTCTATTTTTAATCAAGTTTTTGTAACGCCAACAGTAACTCTTCCTAATTTTAAGGTCTAAATAGTATGCACAAACTTCAAATTAAAATAATATATAAAAATAAAAATAATATATACCGTGCCCATGGACACGGGTATTTTCTAGTATTATATATTGATTCTTGTTTTTTTCAAACACAAATGAACTTTGACCACATCTTTTAGAATATTTATTTGTTATTGCGTTGATAAGAATTATTATTGATAGTTTACTCCATATTATTTCAGATTTTAACAATTTAAAATAAAAAGTGTAGAACAACAAGATACGGGGCGTGTTCACCAAGTCGATTTTTGGCATTATGTTCCAAAAATCACGAAAAACCTTGTTCACTAAACAAGTTTCAAAAACCAAGTTTTTCTCTCTCATACCTACTATTTTACATACCCCTATTCTTACACCTACTTCTAATTATTATATTCTACACTCTTTCTCTCTCATACCTATTATTTTACATATCCCTACTATTACTTTTTAAAACCTACAATCTACTGATATTATTAATATTACTACTAATATTTCAAACCAACACCAAACAAAACTGTGCCAAAAATCTGTTATCTGAACGCACCCACGATCTACTGATAAGATGCTCTCCTATTTTTTAAGATCACGGATTCAAATTATTTCAAAAATAAGCAAAAAATCATTTATTAATTAGTTTAGCTATAATACAGTCAGATTTGTTGAAGGAAATATGTACCCCCTGGTCCCCCTCCCTCATTTCTCAAACAATAGTTACGCTTACCATTTTCGTTTATTTCAAAATAATAGGTTTTTTTTAGAAAAAGGTCAAAATTTTAGTGTAATTTTGTGATACATGTGTTTACAAAATGTGTGAGTAAATTTTTTTTTTTTTTTTTTTTTTTGGGAGTAAAGGCGTATAATGACTCTAACATGGAATTCCTGAGTGGGTGTAATTACACTCCTATGTGTCCAAAACCACAGTGATTCTTCTAACAAAACTCTCTAATGACATTAGTTAAATTTGTCATTAGCCCCACCAAACAGCATTAATTTGGTGTTTACAGATTTGCTTATAAGGTCGAATCTTCTGTTCTATTTGATAACACATTTTTTGTCTCTTTTTTTAAAATTTTAATCTAATCATTCAAAAATTGATCCTAAATTTTTAAAGGGTTTAACTAATATCCTCACTAGTTATAGGAGCTTAGCAATGTCCTCATTTTTACTTTTCCAAAATATCCTCATTTTTTTATTTTTAATATTTATTTGGAGGGGTAAAAATATCAAAGCCGTGTATAGAAAAATGTGCTTGTATTTAATGCATGTGAAAAGTACGTATGCAATGATTGGAACATTGATTTGAGCAATGATTTAGATGATAATTAATTATCAAGCATATTTTTCTATACACGTTTTTGATATTTTTATTCATCTAAATAAATATTAAAAATTAAAAAGTGAGGATATTTTGGGAAAGTAAAAATTGGAACATTGCTAACCTCATACAACTAGTGCAGATATTAGCTAATCTTATTTTTAAATTCTAATTAATGAGATATTTATTCGATATTTAAAAAAATTAAGATAGAAGATGAGATATTAAGGGTGTGTTCTCATGGATGACTTTCATCCATGATTTTTGATTTTTAACTTTTCTCTCTCATTGGTCCCACAGTTTTTCTCTCTATCTCTCTTACTTTTTACTTTAATCATTACAAAAACCCAAAACCAAATCAATAAAATCACTCACACACACCCTAAGTGAGACTAAAATCTGGATATCTCGATTTCTTACTTACAGTGGAAACTGAGGTTGTACTGTACAAGATAAAAGAGTTGCAAGCTATGTAGTAATTGTGACACAATCAACGAGCAGTTGGTGCAGTGGTGTCATGGCTGTACTTGGAAGGGAGGACTACGATTCGATCCCCCGTACCGCAACTAAGTTGGGAGAGATTTAAAACCTTAATTTCGGGGTTCGGCCCGAACATGATTAGTCGACCAGTGATCGAACACCTGGACTTAGATTAAAAAAAAAAAAAAAAGTAACGGTGACACCGTAGCATTACCCATCCAATAATGAGGTTTTTCTTTTTATATACGTCAAAACTGCATACACAGAGGGGAGAGTACAGACCACACAGAAAAGCGATTCTTCTACAACAGAGTGTTCCAAAAGAAAAATAGAAAGGGGGGAAGCAGCAAATTCCGCGTGACCCCCTGCCCACACACACACTTCCCTGCGACGTCTGTCTTCCAGCGAATAATTTCTACGTTTACACACACATATTTGTGTATTCCCAGAGACACAGAGTGTGTTTCTTGTGTGCGTGTGTTGTTTTGTTTATTATTCTAGAGAGAGATAGAGAGTGGTGGGTGGGTGTGTGTAAGTGATGGAGGGAGGAATGATGTGGGAAGGAGGTGGGTCATCATCAGCGGCGGAGGCAGGAGGAGGAAGCGGAGGGAGGAGGAAGCCGTCGTGGAGAGAGAAAGAGAATAATAGGAGGAGAGAGAGGAGAAGGAGGGCCATAGCAGCAAACATTTATAATGGGCTGAGAGCACACGGAAACTACAATCTCCCCAAACACTGCGATAACAACGAGGTACTTAAAGCTCTCTGCTCCGAAGCCGGCTGGGTTGTCCTTCCCGACGGCACCACCTTCCGTAAGGTCTGTATTAATCTCCTCCATTTAATTTATGTCTCAATTTAAAATCACCACTTCATTCCTTTTTCTAGCTAGCTTGTTTTCTTTTGCCCTTTTCTTGAAGTACTTTTTTGTGGGTCTTGATCTGCATTTATTTGTGCTTGCTTTGTACCATCAATAGATCTGTGGATTCGTAAAGAGGGTTTTTTTTTTTTACTTTATGGATCAAGATCGTATTTGGATCACTTACTCTTGCTGGGTTCTTTTTTTCATATAGGGGATTTGATTGGCTTATAAAAGGGTGTTTCTATTTTTGGTACTATTTTCTTTCTGTGTTTGTGTTTATTGGTTCTTATTGTTGGGCTGGTCTATAAATTTTAATTATTGAACTTGGAAAATGCTCAATGCTCATTTTCTAAGTTCTAACTACATTAGTTTCTTTTTTTACTATGTATTTATCTATGGAAACTGAATTTATTTGAGGAACTAACAGGTGAAAACTTTACTAAATTTCATGGCCATCAGTTCTCCCTCTGTTTCGATTTAATTGCCCTCGATAGTGACATGTTGTGGGAGCTTTATGTCGTACAATTAAAACGAAACAGAGGGAGTATGATTTACCTAGAAACTGTATTTGCTTGCTCTTTTACATGCTTTTAATGCTTCTAAGTACATCGCTGAAAGAAAATTAAATCGAAGATTTAACCTTGCCTTCTGTTCGCGCAATTGGTATGTCACTGGTTGTGATTGCACCAATTTGTTTCTTGCTGATTGTCAGCTTGGCATTGTGCTGCTGGGAGAACTACGAATGTGCTTATAATGAGCTCATAACTTCATTCTTTTACTTCTTGAATATGTGTATTTGTGCTTATTGTACTGTAAACATTAAGAATGAGAAATGAAGATTTATTTTTGTCAAACATCAAAAAGTGGGCTTCTGAATAGAAGTGATTATACCCTTAATTTATGACTTTTGTTCTGACTTATATTCCAGGGATCGATGCCACCCTCAATTGAGATTGGAGGAGCATCAACCAATGCAACTCCAAGTTCTTCTCGAAGACCTAGTCCATCATCTTCATCGTTTCCTAGTCCAATTCCTTCTTACCAGCCAAGCCCATCATCCTCGTCCTTCCCCAGCCCATCCCGTCTGGACACCAATATGACATCAAATCCATTTGCTTTCCTTCAAAATTCCATTCCTTTGTCTCTCCCTCCTCTTCGTATCTCAAACAGTGCCCCTGTTACCCCGCCTACATCATCCCCAACTTCTAGATTTCCTAAACAAACTTTCAATTGGGAGGCCCTTGCTAAACAGTCCCTCTCTTCTTTGAATTTGCCCTATTATGCAGCTTCCGCCCCTGCAAGCCCTACTCGAAATCCGCGTGTAGCTCCTGCCACTATACCTGAATGTGATGAGTCTGATACCTCCACTATTGATTCGGCTCAGTGGGTGAGGTTCCAAACTTATGCTCCCGTCATGGTACCTAACTCCCCGACCTTTAATCTCGTGAAACCAATGGCTCAACGAAATTCTCCCAATGATACAAGCTTGGACAAGGGAAAAGGAATAGAATTTGAGTTTGAGAATGGTGGTGTGAAGGCATGGGAAGGGGAAAGAATTCACGATGTTGGCTTGGATGACCTCGAGCTCACACTTGGTAGTGGGAATTCACGAGCATAGGCTATTGGTTTAAGGTACAAGCCAAAAATAACTAAGTTGAGCTTCTTTGGTTGGTTACTTGTTTGTCCTCAAGTTATATGCAATTGTAGATTCAAGTCTGCTGAAGGATTCAGTCATGCGCAAGGCTTGCAGTTTTAGAGAGTCAATACAAGCAACTTTTTCACCCTTGAATCAATCATGTATGGTTCAATAGAGTGATAGGGTTTGTGGGTGTTTTACTAGATTACATGTAGATATTCTTCTTTTTTTTTTTCTTTCATTCATTGAGAATCATCTTCATCACCATGGTAGACCTCTGGTACTTGGGCACAAAATTGAACCATTGATGATTTATCCTTATATACAAATTATTTATTATGTTTATCCTCCGTACTGCAGTTACATCCTTGCTTCAGTATCCCATAACTCAAGTTTTCGTTTGGATGTTTTTGTTCTATTTCAACTGTTTGCTGTCTATGGGCCCACCATAGAAAAAGATAAGGCCAAAGACCTGATGACGCTGACCCACGCCTCAAATGTGAATATAACAGAGTGGTCGCCATCGAAAATAAGTCTGCATAAATGGTGGTTGTCGTCCAAAATATGGACGGCTAGTTAGAGTTTATTTTTCTGTTTTTCTCTCATTGGTTTCACTAGCTTTCTCGGTATATCTTTCCTACTTTTTATTTTTATCATTACACATTTTAAACCACAAAACCATATGAAAAAACATCTTCCCAAACTCCCCAGGAGTGGTTCTTAAAAAATAAAACCAAAAAAATTATTAAGTCTGGTCTCTTTCTAAGAATAATTGTCATGTGAGATATGTCTGCCTCTTATAACATGCTATGTTTGATGCTTCAGTTAGTTAATGCCAAAGCTTCCTATGGAAAATGTCCCTATTATATTAGCCCTTCATGTCCAGCATAAATGAGACAAATCCAAACCACCATGTTGCAGAATCAGGTAAAATAGTATTGCTTCCAACTTCAAATAATTGACTCAACCCTTTTGCTAATACAGAAATAAGGTTTAAATGCATGGTAAAGTTTATTACAGACGTGGCGCATAACACGAAAATTTTACAGACTCAATTAACATGCACAATCCCTCTGAACAATACGATAAATGCTACAAGTTACATGATGTACAAGTAAGATAAAAGAGTTATGAGAACCTCTACTTCGTCAATCTTCAGCTCTAACTATAGCTTTACGTCACTGAATATCTTGAATTAGTCAGGAATCAGGCATGAACACCATCACTATGGTTATGAGAAAGGTTATTGTCCTCCAACAGCTTCTTGGGTGCTACTTTTGTTTCATCAAGCTCCAGCTTCAAATCCTTTATTTGGGTAGTACACTCGATGTATCTGGAGCACGTTATCAGATGATCATTGACCATACCTGAAACTTGCATAAAAGAGTAGACCACGGTAGGCCCCACACATCGGAAACCTCTCCGCATCAAATCCTTACTAATGAGTTCTGATTTTGGTGTTTTGGCTGGGACTTGACGTGCATTGCGAAACCCATTTTGTAATGGCTTGTGATTCACAAACCTCCAGATATAGTTGCTGAAGGAACCAAATTCCTGCTGGATCTGCAAAACAACCTGGCTTCAGACCCAAATTCGAACCTTTGTTTAGTGACACATCACACATGAAAACTAACAATTTATGACCTTTTGGCAATCAAGAGAAAATTAGGGTCATATTTGAATTGGTTTGGCACTTCTAGCTTATTCACATGTAAAGCATCTACTATAAAGATTAGTAGATTACTGAATCCCCAAAGTTCTGTTACCTTAAGCAATTGGTTGGCATTCTCCATAATTGCACGAAGTTTTTGTTCCGATAACAATGTTCCGCCCTTTGGTCTCAGGGATAGAAAGTGGTTCTCACTGAATTTTGCAATGGATGATGGATCAAAATCTTCAAAGAGCTTTCTGTAGACAAATGTATTTACACCATAGAAGTCAACATTTGCATTATCAGTGACTCTGTGTAAAGTAAGGAAGACTATTTTTTTTCAATATCATCTACCAAATCTAAAGATATGTTTTCATGTGCATTCTAGTTTATGTGCGAACCTTTGTTTAAGCTAAAAAAAATTACTTGAGCTTTAGATGTTAATGATCATTTCGTGAATTCAGGGATAGGAAGTTAGAATTTAATATGGGATCGATAGAATGTCAGAATTTTATATACCTGAATGTCTCTCTATTTGCAAGAATTGCTGGCCATGTGAGTTCTCCCAATGCTAGTGCCAAAACAAGTAGCTCAAATAGCTTCCTATCATCGTGAACTGGAACTCCCCATTCTTCATCGTGGAAAGAAGTATAGAGTGGTTCTGCAGAATAAGATTTACCAAAACCAGTTGTTAATCCGATGACAAGATCTTGTCCAAAATTTTTAGACAAGCATGCCTACAAAAGTGCAAAACAATTCATATTATTTGTAGCAACATATGGTCACCAAAATATTCTAGATCCTTGGAGAGTAATTCACCCTTGCATTTTCCTTCTACTAGCATGTACATATAAGCTTTGACTATTCTATGTCAAGTTGGCTACATTTCTTTCAGTTCTTTTTTTCCTTCCTTCCTGTAAGCTGTGACATAGGTGCAGGCCAGCAGGTCCATTTTGCGGATTAAACAAAATGTTTTGAATAGATTATGAACTAGAGAGCAAGGTTTTTATACTTAATTTGACATCCAAAGCCTGACAACCTGTCAATTATATCAACTTAACTAGTGTGAGTTGTAAATATTCATCTTAAATGATCAGATAAGTTTACCCTCATTGAGATATAACCATCATTCAAGTTCCATTTATCTGCCCCATTGAGGCCATGGAGGTCCATTTTGCGGATTAAACAAAATGTTTTGAATAGATTATGAACTAGAGAGCAAGGTTTTTATACTTAATTTGACATCCAAAGCCTGACAACCTGTCAATTATATCAACTTAACTAGTGTGAGTTGTAAATATTCATCTTAAATGATCAGATAAGTTTACCCTCATTGAGATATAACCATCATTCAAGTTCCATTTATCTGCCCCATTGAGGCCATGGAAAATTTACTTTCCTTTTCATGGCCAGTTTGACAGCGAAAGCCAATATTAGCGTCAGCTTCTTCTTTTTTTATTATTTTTTCCTTTTTCGAATTGTCTTTCAATTCTCCATGATATGCAACACCCATTTTATACAAACAACTCAAACATAAAAACACTCATTGCAAAATTAACCCCCTCAAACCAATATTCATAAATGAGTACCAATTAAGATGAGCTGTTACGCACTTACGCTACACTATCTTTAAAAGTATATATTGTTGGGAGAATGTGGACAATTGTCCCACATTGGTGGGAAATGGAGAGCTCACTCTCACATTGATTTGTCCCACATTGGTGGTAAAATGAGAGTTTACTCTCACATTGGCAAGTTCCACACTTTGTCTCACATGGAAGGATGAATGAGGAGATTGTTGGAAAATTGAAAAGTGAAGTGTCAAAGCTAAAGTGAGGTTATCCCACATTGCTAGGGAAACAAAGTATAATGAACTTTATAAGCTATAGCACTCTAGTAGTGTTTAAACTTGTTAGGAACATTATACCACTTGCCACTCCCTCGCGTGCGCCCGGGCAGGGGGGGTGCGATCGGAGTTCGTCCGAAGGCCGATTTAGCTTGACATTCGGTTGTCAACTTTTGGGGTTGTTTTGCATCTCATTTTGCAATTTTTATTTTAAATTTTTTTGCAAAAGCCATTCGGTTATGAACGTTGGTCTTTTTTAATTTGTAGGTTAAAGCTAGGAATGATCATTTTTGAAGCATTACATCGCTTTCCAACACTAAAATTTATCATCTACAGTTTACTTATACATCTATTCAAATGACATTAGGCGAATTTTGAATGGTTTAAAAAATGCATCTAATTGACAAAGACGAAAAACAAAAATAAAGACATAATCAAACGGGCCTGAAACTCGACTATGCTCCCTTGCTATACAGGGATTACAAAATGCATGTGTGCGTGAGTTAAAAGGACACCTGACCTGCTATTATAAAGATTATAAAGGCAAAATTTGATGTTCAAATCTTGAAATTAAAACAAGAAAAGTAATTATGGAAATACCAAAGAAGCAGACTTTCAAGTACTAGTGACCAAAAGAATAATTCTAAGTTTACAACAAAATCTATCCCACCAATGTAACCAATCTGATGTATCAATTAGAGAATGGCTGAAGATGAAGCCCCCTTGTGTCTATCTTATTAGCCAGCCACTGATTAATTAATGTAAAAATTGTTTTCTTAAATGTTAGAACTCCAACATTAGGAACCCCAACCTCCAGTGCTCTCGGGAATGGTGGAGGGAGGCAAAATTTGTAAGGGTGTGTTTGAATGAACAGTTTTTGATTTGGTTTTTGGGTTTTTGTAATAATTAAAGTAAAAAGTAAGAGAGATAAATAGAAAACTGTGGGATCAATGAGAGAGAAAAATCAAAAACTCAAAAAACAGGAGAAAAAATGTCCATGAGAACACACCCTTAGATTTTCTTGAATTCGGATTTCCCGTCCCACTTGATGTCTCATCTCCTATCCCACATCTTTTAAATATTGACACATATCCCATTAACTAGAATTTTAAAATTTCGGGTCATCTTTTAAACGGCTAGAATAAAATTTTAGAAAGATGTGACGGAGAATGAAACACCAAATGGGACAGAAGATCCTTACTCGATTTTCTTGATTGTATGTATAGTACTACTCATGACCAAATTGGCTGTTCCAAATAAACATAAATGTACGTACAAAGTGCATAGCAGAGAGTATTAAATTTTGAAAGTTAGTACTTGTAGAAAATGAAAAAACAGAAATACTAATACCAGAGAATTGGGTGATCCAATCACACCGCTTGAACGGAACGGAGACCGTCGGCAACATCTTACTCGCAGCAGCCGCCTCTCCACTTTCCGGAACAACATTCGCAGCCTCAACTTCATTTATTTTCTCTCTCTTCTTCTTACCACTCCGACTACCCTTCACGGAACACTCCGACGAGCACGAGCTAGAGCTATCCACCGATGCATTCTTCTCAAGTACAGACGCCGGAGTAGCCGTCACCAAACTCCTCACCTTCTTCTTCCGTTTCGGCTCCTCCGTAACAACCCTAACTCTGTTCCCAGCCGGTCCTAGTATTTTCCGAGTCTCTAAACCCGATTTAATCACCTGTGATGGGAGTTCCACTGCTGCCGACATTACCGGAAATTGTTTAATTTCTCGAGGGTTTACAATTCGACAAAAAAATTCAACTTCGATGATGATGTATTTGTGCAGTTTTATAAGGGGAAATCGGGAACAGGGTAATATAAGGAAACATAGGTATTGGAAAGAGGATGATTTGAAATGGAAACATCTGTGGATACGGTACCGGCTACTGGCGGTCATTTCCGTTGCGTGTCAGTTTGTACTTGGTCCTAGTTGAAATTCTTGAACTTGTCAAAATGTCGGTTTTGCCATTGCGCAAACTTTGAGAGAAGAGTTGAAATTAGTAAAAAAAAAAGTGTTTATGTATTGGGAAGTGTATGTTGGGAAGAGAGAGATGTGTGATGGAGATTTTTGTGTGGGTGAGGTTGAGATTGAAAAAGTGAGTGTGTATTGGGGAGAATGAGAGATATTAAAATGTTATATTTTATTTGTAATTTTTTTATTTGACTTAATTATTATGTAAAATTATATACATATTATCACTTTTAAATATTTCTTCTTTAATTATATACATATTTTAAAATTTAAATAGTGTGAAAAAATACAAAAATTAATTTAAAATTTTAATTAGTTTCTATTGGAGCACGCCCATATATATATATATATATATATATATTATTTTTTTGTTTTTATTGGAGAAATATGAAGTTTAACTCATCTCTTGGTGACTCATTATTCGCCACGAATGTTAATCGAACGGTTGGCAACAATTCTTATTTTGATTATGTATGTTTTACTTTTTTTCGTCACATCTTCTTCCGCAAATTATATCGAGTGTTTAGGCACTCTTTGCTAAAAGTAGCCATTTTATTCAAAAATTTACATAAAAATTATGAATTATGTACATAACATGAATATGAAATGCACATGAATTATATAATTATCATGTTCAGAATGTGAATTATGTACATAATATAAATATGAAATGTAGATAATAATTTTGAACATGATAAAGAGCATAAGTACATAATCTATAATACATGGAGGGAAGATTTTCACTGTTGTTACTCCTCCTTCTTCACTGCTTTTTCTCTCTTTTTTCTTCTCTCACTATAATTTTTTTTCATTTATATATATTTATTAAATTTTTTTTATTTAAATTTTAAATTTTAATTTAATGCTCTCGAGATGGATAATTTCTAGTGATTGCACTGTGATGCAAGAAACATTTTGGAGGTATTTCGTTATAAGTTACTTCAAGTAATATGTCGAAGTTTATGAGTTTAGATACCCACCATCTACAAGTGAAAAGTTAGTCTAAGACAAATTTGGTGAGGGACTTTCGAAGTTGAAAACTTTTTTTTTTTTGTTTGAAAAGTTTAAAAGAAAGAATAAAAATCTTTCATTACTACGCTTAAATCACAAGTTTAAAAATTATCCTACTTTTTTTTATTTTAATTATTATAAAATAAAATTAAAATTAATAAAAATCGATCTTGTGATACAATCCTAAGAAGATGATGGTTTGATTATTAACAGGCCAGTTGATTCAGTACTAAATGGGAATAGGTAGAACATCTATTCCTAGGGAAATGCAACTTCCACGAAACAAGAAAGTCCAAAATTAAAACTTGATCACAAGGGGAGGGGGTGGTTCGAAAGACAAAAGGGTGAATCTGGAATTTCAAGTAGTTTTTAATAGCCGCTAAGAAGCCAGCAAATTGAGAAGGGGTTTAGGCAATTGGTCGTATTCGGTTGTTTAGGGGGTAAAATGGAATTAAACGGTTGGTGTGGGGTTGAGGTGTTCTTCCCGTTAAGAAAAAGTATCCAAAGCCCACCACTTTACCAAATAAAGTGGCCTAGCACCAACGGCTACTATGACTTCGTTTACCCGTAAGTTACTTTCATGGGCTTTGAAATGCTCTAGCCCAATTCAGTTTTCGGGCTCATAGTCATTAATCATTATCATCATTCTCGGCCCAAATGTAAACACTCTGGCAGTCTCTGTCTAGCCTACAAACACTTCGATCCATGCTCAAGTTAAAAATACGAGTTATATATTGATTTCGTGATATTACTACTTTACTAGTGTAAGGCCCGTATCTAAAGATACAGATTTAGGTGGAGTTTGAATAGGTTGAATAGGTTAAGTAGCTCGTGGGTCTATCACACTTAGACTTTTGTTTCTCTAAGAATCCTCACAATTTTAAGAGGAAGGGTGTTTTACTGTTCATCTATACTAAAAATAACCCTTCCATGTAATATAAAGGTTGAGACTGCAATCTCAGCAGTGCCCCACCGACTATGCTTTGAGCTAACGTGGAGTAGGTAAATCGCAGAATGTGCATCACAGAAGTCAGTGTGGAGAGCTAATGGATAGACCCAGGGCTCTTAACCCTTAGGTCACTCCCGCTTGTAACAGAGTCAATTCCACGCTGCGAAAAATCGAACCCTGTACACCACCGCGCTAAGTCATATCCACTCTCCCATTTACCATGTGATATATGCCCTGGGGACGCCTTCCATATAATATAAATATCATATCGCGAAATATGAGATATATCTCTCTCTTAAAAATACGAGTCATATCATACTCAAGGTGAAAATACGAGTTAAATAAGGTGATATAAGGTTATATCATTCACCATTTTTATTTTTATCTATTTTTCTCTTACTTTTTCACTTAACATATCATATCATAATACTATTGATGTATTTTAAATAGCAAATTTTTGGAAAAGTTTAATTTTTGTTTAATTTTTTGTTTGGTTTGATTTTTATTTTAGTATAATTCTAATTCCAAAAAATATCCCTTCCCCCATTTCATATTTACCCTATATCGCTTCAGTAGCCTAAATCAAATATAACCAATGGTCAGATCAGGAATGCGATATATAATGATATATGATAATATTGCACTGTTCACTATTTGAATATGAGATGATATGCATTTATGAAATAAAAGACTAAATTGCCCTCATGATGTGAAAGATTTGAATGTGATGTGAGGAGAGAGAATGTGATGTGAAAGATTTGAATGTGAGAAGAGAGAAGAGAGAATATAATGTGAAAGATTTGAATTAATTTATGAGAGTTTATGGGTAGGGGTAGTAGATGGAAATTATTTGAAATTTATTTGTGATGTTGGGTGATATTTGAGTAAGGGTCAGATCAGAAATGCGATATATGGTGATATTGCATTGTTCACTATTTGAATATGAGATGATATGAGTTTATGAAGTAAACTACTAAATTTCCCTCATGATGTGAAAGATTTGAATGTGATGGGAGGAGAGATAATGTGATGTGAAAGGTTTGAATGTGAGGAAACATGAGAGGGAATATCATGTGAAAGGTTTGATTTGATTTGTGAGAATATATGGATAGAGGTAATAGATGAAAAATATTTGATATTTATTTGTGATGTTGGGTGATATTTGAGTAAGATAGTGAAAATATATAAGATATGTTTGATGTTGAGATATTAAAATGTTGTAGTATATCAAACTTGTGATCTGAGCCTAAGATAATGAAAATATATGAAATATGTTTGATGTTGAAATATTCAAATGTTGTGATATATCTGATTCGTGATCCGAGCCAAAGAAGTCCTAAAAATTTTCACTTTGCCTCACTCTTTCAGCTCCATCTTTCCCCTCTCGGATCCGACGCTTCCCCAACTCTCTTACTACCTCGCGTTACTCTCCTCCCTCCTCTCCTTTACCTCATGTCGTTCTAAACTCCACCCCCTTGGTTGGATCTGATTGGAATCTGGGCCGATTTGATGGATCCACCAGAAGGGTATGCTAAAGACGCCTACCCATCACTGGATTACCCGCCCAGATTCAAATTCATGTTTTGGGGCTAAAAATTCCTAGATAAAATGGCACCAAAGGGGGAGAAGAAACCAACAGAGAAAAAGTCGGTCGTCGAGAAGGCACCCGCTGCCGAAAAAGCTCTGGCAGAGAAGAAACTCCTCGCCAAGGAGGCATCACCGATGGACAAGAAGAAAAAGAGGAGCAAGAAGTCGATGGAGATGTACAAGATCTACATCTTCAAGGTTCAGAAGCAGGTCCACCGGGACATCGGAATCTCGAGCAAGGCCATGGGGATCATGAACAGCTACATCAACGACATCTTCGAGGAGCTGGCCCAGGAGTCTTCCAGATTGGCCAGGTACAACAAGAAGCCCACCATCACCTCTCGGGAGATCCAGAAAGCTGTCAGGCTTGTGCTTTCCGACGAATTGGCAAAGCACGCCGTATCAGAAGGTACCAAGGCCGTTACCAAGTTTACTAGCACTTAGAAACATTGGGATTTAGGGTTATGTGGTGTTCATTTTTGAAGTAGTCTATTTTAGTTAGCTGAAGGTAATCTATAATAGTTGGAGATTTTGGGTGTAAAGATGTGTTACTAGTTTGGTAGGGTTATGTGTAATGATTTCTTAATTTGAAATCCTAAAATTACAATTAGTATTTTTGTTCTTTATCGACGCCAAATGTTTATGGATAGTTTGAACGGAATCTGATTTGTGCTTGGTTTCAAAAAAAAAATGGTGATAGGGTTGTTCAATTAGTGTTGAATTTGAACCGATTTCAGCTGTTTGATTTGAATTTGTTCAATTTCAGGTGGTTTCAGTTATGGTAATGACGGCGGTGTTTGTGGGGGTGGTGTTGGTGGTATTAAGGTTGATAGAGAGAGATGAAAATGATAATAGAATTTTAAAAAAATATAGGATGTAGGAGATAAAAATAGGGGTACGTGAAAATAGTAGGAATTTGAGAAAAAACTTGCTTGGATCACCAATGTGATATGATATGATATTTGATTTTGATTTTTGATGGATCCCACCATTTTTTCTCTATCTCTCTCTTACTTTTTCACTTTAATCATTACAAAAGTTCATATCAACTCATCAAAAATTAATTTGCTGATCTAAGCCTTAGATTTTGAAACTATTGGGTGAACAAACTTTTTATTATTTTTGAAACTTGGTGCTAAAATTGCTCTTAGTAAACACGGCCTATATATTATCTTAATTAGCTTATCGAAATTATTAGCGTGCGGACGTCCGCATATGCGGACGCTTACGAGTATTTGGTAAAAAATTATAGTTCATTGGTAAATTGTTATAACCTTTTGGTAATTTGTTATAGTTTAATTATCATATCATTATAAAATGAACTGTTACGATGTGAAGCTTAATCATTATGAATGACCATATTTCATTTTGTCTTTTCCTTTTATTATCTTTTAACTATTTTAATTTTAACCAGTGTAAGATTTAAGGTTAGTTATTTATTAATCTCCTTCTTTGTATAGTTGATTGGCTAAAAAGGAACACCTTATATATACTTAAATAAGGTGACGCCTTATAAAAAAATTTTCTCTATTTAATTTAGAATTTATGGAATTTCAAAGTATTGATATGATAGGGTGTGCTCATGGATGTGCTCGAGTTAGGTTTCTCTAGTGTTCATGGAAATGAAATACATGAGAGGGAATGTATGGATTTATAAATATTGTATGGGTTTTAATCGTTTTTACTTTCACTTTTAACTTTTATCTTTACTGGTTCCTCTAATTGTAACAATAAGAGAAACTAAGGTGAATCAAAAACCATGGGAGTAAAATATATAGGAATGTAGTGACGACATATTATTTTATTTGAATTTCAAAAAGTACTCTACGTGACTAAATAAATCGCAAAAATGAAAAATAGTAACCAAATGAAATACAGAAATTCAACAATAACCTAAGAAATAGTTCAGTGACTAAATAATGATTTAAACAGATAATGTGTTCTAACAAATCAATGGAAATTTCAACATTCTGGAGTTGTGGCGACGGTAGTTTCACCAATAAACTTACCACGTCAAAACAACCAAATAATTTAGTGCAAAACTGTGAAAGCTCATTGCCATTTAAAGTGAAATAAGGAAAATTGTTGAGAATAATAGTTGAAATGTGATAAATTCGGAAGACTTGCTAGCCGGAAGACTTGCTAGTCGAAAGATTTGCAAAGGGGTTTTATGTAATTTTCTATTTCCTTGTAATGCCTAATAGGCTGATTAGTATAAACAGGGAAAATTTGTAATAGTTAAACACACAATTCATTAATATTGAGATAATAAACTAAAAAGTTTTTACAAATATCTTATGTCTCTCTCCCGTAAACACTAAGGTATTGCATTCTTTCTTTCTTCATCTTCTGCCGCGTCTTTGGCCACCATCTCCGGCGGTGGTCCGACCTTCTCATCTAAAATCATTGAATTTGACATGGTATCAGAGCGGAGATCTTCTATCTCCGTCTCAATTTCTCTTAAATTCGTCAAAACGATTTCTCCCAATATCTAGGGTTCTTCGTTTTCATTATTAAATCTCCAATCAGTTATCACCAAATTAGCAGTCATTTGCGTTCAATTTCTTCGATGAATCATGATCACATAAGCACTACGAACACATCATGATTTATCTCTATGTTCATCACTAACAAACTTCTGACTTTGATTTCCCCAAATTCGATTTCTTAGGGTTTATGGTTCATTCTCTTAAATTCCTTT
>JAOWAN010000005.1:9948629-9959633 GCA_028566635.1 Lobelia cardinalis | reverse complement strand
TACTACTTGATTTGTAAGGTTTGTACCATGTTTTTGGCGCCCAATCGGGAGGAGGATCAGGGGCAGGAGGATTACGCGCACATGGGCGGGTGGAGGAGAGCTGTTATTGTTTGGAGTGGGAGGGTTCTTGCTAGGGCTATGCTTTTTGTGCTAGGGTTTTACTGGGTTCAGGAAACCTACCGGAACCCCGACTTTGACGATAAATTGAGCTCCGAGGTAGCTTCATTTGCCGCTCTCTATTCATTACTGAACAAATGTGATTGGTTTTTCTGTAACTGCTAGAGCGTGTATGTGTGCTGGAATGCGGACTTACTTATACAAGTGGCAGTTAACTGTTACTACAGTGGCCATTGATTGTGCAAAGCTCTTGCTGTAACTGCTAGTGTGTGTGTGTCTGTGTTCATTGCAATTATTTGGAATTGTAAGTCGTGACTGGACTTGCATGAGGAATATACCGGTGGTATTTATTGTTTTTATTATTACTACATTCACCTAAGAATGGCTGCGATTATCTAGCAGGCAAGCTGCTACAATGGAAATTGCCGCTTGATTCGCTTCTTCTGTTTTTTTTAAAAAATGTTTGGCTTCCACTTTGGTTGAAGTGCCACGTGATTGTCATTAATTCAAGACGGGTCTCACTTGTCCGATGCCTTACTGATGTTCTTATTCCGATGCATCAAAATTGAATTGTTTCTAAATAAGGTTAAGCTCCTACTTCATGATACCGTATATTCCCTCCATCACAATCAAAAGTCCACATTCCTTATAGAAAAGTCCACATGCTACTAAATCAAATAAAGAGGTCCATACATCTATTCCATTTAGGTGAAAAAATCTCTTATCATTTCAAGCTACAATAAAGGCATATACATTTATATAAACTTGCGAAATTGGCTATTTGCATGGGAAGTCGGGAGTATGAATCCAAGAGTTGAGTGTCTATTTCTTTTGTAGATATTGTCAGTTAGAGGAGCAAACAGTATATATCATGCTCTAATGCTAACTGATTCTTTGCTTTATCATGCAAAATCTATTCTAAATTAGTAGTTTGAGTTCCTATCATGTTTGAAAATATCTCTTAGGATGTATTCAGTCAACAACATTAATTCATTACACCAACAATGAGGATTTTGAACTTTTTACTTCTACTAGAAGTATGATTCAGTCAAAGGTGGTGTAAATCATTTATAGATAGTTCAAATTATCCATTCGTTGTTATGAACCTAATGTAATGCCATTATGGTCTAAAATTTTGTAATTATTTTCAACCAAGGATTTCATTTTTAACCCCCCCCCCCCCTCACAAATGGAGAAACTCACTTGCTGCGACCCCTCCTTGTGCCAAAAAAAGAAATAGAGAAAAAATAGCAGTGTACTGCCTTACAGAGGAAGTATTCCTGTTTCAAGTCCTCTATCAGGACTTAGCTTCATCCATGATTTGTGCAAATATCATCAAAAAAGAGTATTGTTTATATTCACCTTGGCGTTGGCATTATAATGAGGTTACAATATCTAGTTCCAAATTATTGTGGAAAGGCTTTCGCGCACGATTTTTTAATGATATATGAGCAGAAAGGCAAATTTAGATGTAGTGGAAGATAATTACCGCCAATTCATATTTTGTTTTCTGTTGTGCATGTCCATGTGTTACTGTGGAAAATGCTTGATTACTCTGAATAGTATGTTATCTGTTAAGTGGTAAATCTGGCACAGGCAAAGGCTTGCAGTGCGCCAGGGCATTAATCACCTTTTTATGTATGTAATTGAAACATTTTAGTTTATTTTCTTTAGCAAACATTTTGAATTAGATGATTTTTGTATAATTACTTTTAAGTAGTGGAAGAGATTGGAAGTTGTAATCATTTATGGTGGAAGTTATTCTCTTTAGATAACTGTTAATTAATATTCAAAATAGGGGTAAAGTGGGCCATCCTTAATCTGAGCCCTTCCCTTCATAACTGTTTTTATCATGGTATTTGTTGTGTAATACATTTTAGCATAATGTTTATCGGCTAAATTTCTGGTTTTGGTGGATATTAACTTAAGATTTTCGGTATGGGGACTTTAGTAACTGAATATTGTTTCTGGCTCTTGTTATGCATAAAATGGTAAGCAGGAGTGCACAGATCAATCTGAGGAACCTGAAAGACCTGGGGCAATTGTATCAAACCATGTTTCACATTTGGATATATTGTATCATATGTCATCCTCATTTCCGAGCTTTGTTGCTAAGGTCTGTCTATTGTTTACGTACAATTTGAATTTATATATCTCTTTGTTAGACTGATCTGGCTCTCTTCTTATTCTCTTTTCATGTTCATGGATTCATTGGTGAAGAGATCAGTGGGTAAACTTCCTCTTGTGGGCCTTATCAGGTTGGTTTGCAATATTTATATGATAAATTTTGATGTGGACTTATATAGCGTCCTGTGAACTGCTTTGACTAGTAAACTTTGGTGTCACGTTAAATACTCCCTCCGTTTCACAACAGTTGATGTTTAAGGTTTGATTACACTAACCAAAGAGTGCATCAAGTATCTCCTAATTTTCCATTTTTGCCCTTTCTTCACACATGAAGTCTTTTCAAATTCTTCTCTCATTAACTTTTGAGGCATTAATTGCTCCTTAGTCTTTAAATGAGATAAAAGGGCAATTTAGGAAAAGTGTAGTAAAAATGTGTAAAACATCAACTACTTTGAAACAAATTCTTATTTCCAAGAGGTCAACTATTGTGAAACGGAGAGAGTACTTAATTCTGAGGTGAGGTTGTTCATCAGGGCTACAGCATTGTGCATCTTAGGAATAGTATTCATTGTCCTAGATACTTTAAATTTTAGACTATATGTGCTTCAGTGCTTCTTTATGTTTACCTAGTTGTAGTGCATGACCTTTGGTCGTAGGTGATGAACTAGGGTGCTACGAAAGATGAATGTAGACATGGGGCATGCTATAAAGATGTAATCAATATCCTAATAAAATTATTTCTTAAACTACCAATCTATTAATATTTTATAATTTATGTTTACCTAGGTGTATACTTGTACTGTATGATTCCAGACCCTCGGTCATAGGTGACGTAGTAGGGTGACGTAAGAGATGGATACAGTAACCTTTTGTGCTCGTAAATTAGTGAATAACCTGTTTCCTTATCTGTTGATTACAATTGATTTTGCTTACATCAGTAGAAGCATTTTTGTCTTTTGTTTTCAACAAATATCAAGTGTTCTTTTCATTCCAGATCAATAGTTATGACTGTTTTGAGAGTGGAAGTGGTATAATAGAAATAGGTTAAGGGAGGTACCTACAGCATATGAAATCACAATTGGTTCTGTAGCTCAGTGTTCGTGCCAACTACCTGTGTAATGTGTTCATTTTCCTATCCACTTGAATTTTATTACGTGGAGTGTTTGATTTATTTTGCTTAATTTGTTTTTGTGAAATGGTAGGAGTTAAGAGTTTTGGGATTCTTAAAGCTTTTGTTTAAATACGCACCAAACGAGAAGGGAAAAAGTCATGGTTAATGACCATAAAAGAATTAAGCATTGTAACATGTAAAAGAAGGGATGACGAGGATGTAATTTTTATCATCAATACTGAATACTCTTAGTAGTGATTTTCAGACCTTGCTATTCAGTTATGTTATAGCCACTTCTTGTCAACTGCTTTTTCATCATTTAATTCCATTATGTTATTCAAGTATGCACTTGCCATATGTTCATTGTTGTCACTTCGTTTTCAGCAAGTGCCTTGGTTGCGTTTATGTTCAGCGGGAATCTAAATCGTCTGACTTCAAGGGTGTTTCAGGTATGTGAATTTTTCTTGTCCGTTCACATACCTTTTCTGTATTACTATTTGAGCATTTCCACTTCATAAATTTTATTCTATTTAGTTGAATTGAAGTTGAATGGAGAGCCATTTACTTGGAGCACTTCTTTTTACCATAATATACAGTTGGCAGTATCTGGTGGGAATATATCTCAAAGAGATAAATGTGCTGATTGTATTCTTCAAATCACTTTTGAGTGGTGCTTGTGCAAACAAAAAGTCATGAGTCCGTTAAACTTCCTCTTCACTGTAAAGTTCTGTTTACCTTCTCATGCTTGTGCAAACAAAAAATTACGAGTCCATTAAACTTCCTCTTCACTCTAAAGCTCCACTTACCTTCTTAGAGTTAACCTCATGTTTTTGGTACATGATGACAATTTGAAGCTGTAGGGAGAAACTATTGCTCAGATATAAATAATTTATGCTTGGATCACGAAGGATAGATCGGGTCAAATCGTGACAGACGGTACTGTTCATCAGATAAAATAGATGGGATATATGAGTTTTCTTGTAAAAAGTCAATTTTGCCATTTGATAGTTGTGGAAGATGATGTGATATTTATAATATTTAATTATGAAAAAGTAAATGAAAAATGTGATGTGATATAATATAAGAAATAGATGTAGAGGTAATAGATGAAAAGTAATATTATTGTAGGATGATATGTGAGCTTCGTGATCGCAGACGAGAACAGACGGTCATATGGATCGTATGACCGTATAGCACCATATAGCATTCGTGATCCAAGCATTAGTTATTTCTATTAACAAGGCCACGAGACAGATGCTTAGAATCTGGTGGTATCTTCTTATGGCTAGGTAGTGATCTTTATGTCCTTGTTAAACGGTTGGATGGTGGGAATATCTCAATCCCATTACAGCTGAAGTTATCAGGTAGTAGATAAGGAGTATTTTTCTCATACTAAAATTTTTATTTTGTAGCAAAGCACTACCATGCAAGTTTCCTAGACCATGGGTAGATGTTATATATATGTTCTGCAGATTGTTTTTAATGCTTATCTTTCTAGTAGCTGAAGAATCAGTGGGCCTTGTTTTTTTTAATTTGCATCCTGACTGTTTTTTTCTATGTTGTGAGCAGGTGTGGTGACAGAAAGAGTCCGGGAAGCTCATATGGATAAGTCTGCACCCATGATGATGCTTTTCCCAGGTTCTATTAAATCCTTTGTGGTTTCATGATCTATTTTCTGTTGACCTAGTTTTCCAGTCTTTTAAACTTAAAAACAAGTACTTGCCTTCTAATGGTGGTAATGAATTAAAGTACATCACATTACCTTCATCCTATTGTATTACGACAAGATTGAACTCATTGTTAATACATTATGCAAATTTCGTTAGAATGTGACAAGTATTACTATGAGGGTGTACACGATGTTGAGACCTGTTGTTGCTTGTTAATATTTTAAAATAACTTGGTGACCAAGCTCGATCTATGTATATAGTACCATCAATTAATTGAGGAGTTGCATAAGTTGCTTCAGTTGGTGCATGTAACTTCTTTCTTGTGTCCATGATGTTGCATGTCTTGGAAAGTTGCATCAGGTGAGACTCGCCTAGTTTGTGAACATTTAAGCTTTGAAATCTTGTCAAACCCTTCAAAACTAAATTCCCTTATACTTCTAATATTGTGGGCCTTAACCCTACATCGGAGATGTTCGGAAATTTTGTATGACTTACTAGTGTTCCTCTCAGACCACTAGTACTTACATGGACTTTTGGGTGGATCTGTGGGGGGGCCTAGTCAACCCAGACGCTTGGCGGAATAGAGTGGCAATATGGCGGACCGGACTTTGAGCTCAGGGCCTTACGAGTGGTATCAGATTGAAACCTCAGTCGGAATTGTGAACAGCCAGGGTACGAGCTTGGTTTGGCCTTGACGAAGACGTCAAATCCGCGGGGGTGATTTGTGAGCCCTTGTTCCGGATAGAAAGGTTAAGGACTTTGGCATCAATAATTATCCATGGACGCTTGGTTAGGCTAATAGTGAGCCTAATTGACCCAGGTGCCTCGGTGGAACAGTTGACGGCGACGTAGTGGACCAGGCTTTCGGGCTCCGGGCGTTACAATTATTTTGCAGAACCTGGATGTTTTGCAGTGTATTTATTACTCGTTAAATAATGCTTCCATCTCTTCATAATTTTATCCTTTCCTCTAGCAGAAAGACTTGGACCAGCTGCGAAGAGTGTACTCTGTTCCATACCTATCAAAAAACAGAAGAAGAGCATGTATAGTGTTTATTGGTGGTCAAGTAGCTTTTGTTGCCCTTTTCTCTTGGGGCTTGGGAGGGAGGCATGTATAGGAACGGAGGGGTAAAGGGAGGGGAAAAAACTTGTACTTTTTCCAATATAGGTCCCTTTTTTTTTTTTTTGCCAATAACTATTTAAAAAAATAATTTTTGTCTATTACAACAATATCATTTTCCATTAAATTAAATCCAACCGTCAATCATTTTCTTAGGAGCATTCCAAAATTATTGCAATTATTGTAGTTATGCATCCATCAGTAATATATGAGAATATCCGCTTGAAAATGTTTTAGCTCTGTTGATTTGAGTAATCTTCTCCCTTTCCGTTCCTCGTTATTTTCTCAGAATCTACTTAAATGGAAATTTATGGATTTTGCTTGGCATCTGTTGCTATTGCTTTCATGAGACATTTCTGATATAAGCTTTTTTGTCCATGGTCATCATAAAGTACTTTACGTCCAACATTTTCTGACATCCCCCAGTAGCTGCTAAAAAACTTCCTATAACATTTCTCTTATAAGCTTTCTTGTCCACAGTCACCATAAAGTACTTAACCCCAATATTTTCTTACATCACGCTTGAGCGCTACAATTTTTGTGTGCCCTATATCTAATCTACATTGGCTATCTGAATTTGTTTTGTATCTCATGACAGAAGGAACAACCACAAATGGGGACTTCCTGCTTCCATTTAAGACTGGTGCATTTTTGTCAAAAGTTCCAGTTCTTCCTGTGATTTTAAGATATCCATACCAGAGATTTAGTCCGGCTTGGGACACCATATCGGGGGTAAGTTTTAATAAATTTCTTTTGTAAGTGACTATTTATTTCGAAAGGGCATCTTGAGTTTTTATTTCATTTCTGTCACAGTTTAGATTAACTCATTTGGTTGTGGTATGTGATAATGTTTAAATGACCTCGCACTGTCATTTTCTTTACGTGTTTTGTCATACCAGCTCAATGCTACCAAATCATAGCGTATATCCTAAGACTGTATATGTGCCAGATGCTTTATGCTCCAGAATGAAAGTTCTTCCATTTTGAAAGTTAAAATTTTAAGGGTACACTTGACTTTGGTGGAGAGGTATTACTATCTCATATTATATTCTGATGCTAAAATAATAAAATTTATACCTTTAGTGGATGCTGGACACATCTAAACATTTATGGAACTCTTGTGTTGAAGTTGCAAGAGGCACTCGTTTAGAGACAAATCCAGAAAAGGGAATTGGGGGTTTTGAAAGTGAAGTGGAGGACTTGAAGATGGTAGATTATTAAATAGGGTTTGACTAACATATGCGCTAAGGGCCATGTGAAGTTACCATTTATTGTATGTTCTGCTCTAATCACCACCCTTTTTACAAGTTAAGTGTAGTTGTCGAGGCAAAACTTACTGCAAGTGGATGATTAACTTGTGCCTGTGGGGCCATGCTATATTTTTTCTTGTTACATGGAATTTGTTGGTGTTTCATTAATTCTTGAGATGAAACATGAATTCCTAAGTTTAGCTACATCTGGTGTTCATATTCAAGTAAAGAAGTTCAACTGAAAAATTACAATATACAATGGGGAATTGTGATGCAAGTGTGATTGTTAATTATATTATACTTACATTTTGATTCAAGAAAAGTTCAACTTTACGATATACAATGGGGAATTGTGATGCAAGTGTGATTGCTAATTATATTAAACTTATATTTGATTTTGCAGCTGCGGCACATGATTCTTCTTCTCTGTCAATTTGTAAATTATATTGTGGTGACGCGGTTACCAGTTTACTATCCATCACAAGAAGAAAAGGACGATCCAAAACTATATGCTGATAATATCCGGAAATTGATGGCTCGAGAGGTATGTATGTGCATTAATCTATTATCTATTAGGATGAATTGAATACATTTCCATAGGTGATTTACTTATGAATGGAAGCAGAGGTGTGAATAAACAATATCGCATGAACCCTTCATTTTGTTGTTGCAACTAAAAGAATGTTAACTTCAAAAGTAAAAATGGCAGCTCTCTGACCCGCACAATATTGCGAGTACTGCAGCAAATGTGTTTCCATATAACACTTTGGTACTCTATGTTTGATGTGGCACAATTTCAGTGCTACATGTCATTATTGTACAAGTACAAGCGCAAGAAGCCTAAGACGCTATAATAAATTTATAGCACTGGAAATAACTAATACTGTAATTACAAATTTCCTGTAGGGTTTCTATTCAGCAGCTTAACTTTCCCCAAGATATGATTACTTTTGTAAATTTAGTTAGGGTTAAAATTTCATAAAAATCACTGCTATGTAATACTGAAGTAGTGTTTGATGTTTTGAATTAGGGGACACTGCATTCAAGGAATTGTTATCTTATCCTAAGGATATGATTGACCTTTGAACTTTCCATTGTCATTTTTGTTATATGATTTTTAAGAATCCACGGACAATCACAAAGATGGCAGGGGATAATAGTCCAATGATGATCAACTTATATTTAATATAAGCGCTGGAAATCATGATTGAACACTTCTTCCACTTTTGGGTTAAGGGACCTTTTAAGGCTTTCACAATTTCATTCATGGCAAGTTCCATAGTGCCTGGGGTTGTTAGTAATATCAGAATTAAGGTGTACTTTACTTGTTCATAGTGACTGCCATGCTAAATTGATCTTGCACTTGGCCACTTCGCCCTTAGTTATTATATTTTTTGCATGTCTAAGGACCACATCTAGTTCATCATCCACTCGCAATCTGCTACTCTATATGTCTAGGTGTCTATAAGATATTTAGGACCTGGTCACCAGAAACCCATCATCCATTTGCAGGCAGACCGGATTTACAATGTGTCTTTGTAACTCATTCCTAACAAAAGAGCTAACATGGAAAGGCTGCTTTGGCGTTAAGTGGTCTATTCTAGTGAATAAAGCATACAGTTGGCTTTCCCTGGGATCGGATCGGAAGAATTGGTATCAGGCCTGGTTTGATCGCATCTTGAGAGATGGAAAAGGATCATGGTTGATCTACATCCAGTAGTGGGCAGCTAATTTTTTCTCTCCCTCCCTCCCCATATGATGTACAATGAAAGGTATTAGGTTGCATTCTGGACTTAAGGATTTAGGATAAAATGAATTTGATTTCTGCTACTTTAATAAACCTTAATTTACATGTTTATGAGTTAACATTGAGGTCATGCTACTTGGTACATACGGCAAGCTGATACCTTTTGAGATTGGTGGCTCAGAAGTGATGATGAATGTTGCCATTTGAAATTGCTGGGGGTAGCTAACAGATGTAGGATGAAGTAAAGGGAGTGAGAACAACGAAATTTAAAAGCCAAGACAGGAAATTGAAGGTAAGATAGAAAACTTTTTAACATTCGATTGTCAGTTCTTAAATGGAAATTATTCTGAGTTGGAATGTTCTTGCTTGCTGGACGTTTATGTAGGCTTATCATAATGTGAGTAGGGAAACTTGCTGACCAAAAAAAGTTAAACCATAAGACCACCGAAGTATCTATATCCACCTCGCGCCCCCACCCCCCCCCCCCCCAAAAAAAAAAAAAAAAGATTTAAACATTGATACCTTTAATGCTCATTAGGTGAAACATTTCGTTAAACCTAATTATTGGGATAAGCATTTTTCCAAATCTTCTCCCATGTGCCACCTTCCGGATCATGTTCCCTATCACTAATCCATCTCTAGTTGATTTTCCATGTACCATTTCCTACCTCACCAACTTGCATGATAAATATCGAGCCAAGTCGGCTGACAAATTGGTAACACGCTTGCTGCGAATGGATATTTTAGATTTAGATAGTTGCATGACTAAAGTTTTTGCTTGCTTTGCTCTCCAACTTTTAATTGAAACCTGTGCAGTGTTATTAATATTTGGTGGTCTGAAAATGCATCTTACAAATTTGAGGATCAGTATACTCCACTGCTATCAGATTCTTATCCTTTTTGCTATTACTGTTTTCAATGCAGGGTAACCTAATAATGTCAGACATTGGTTTGGCAGAAAAAAGAATATATCATGCTGCTCTCAATGGTAATTATAGCCTGCCACCTACTGTTTTGCATCAGAAAGACGATTGATAGTTTCATGGCTTGGCTCCCAAAAGATATCTAGTAGTCCTCTTGGGCTTCTTATTCCTTAGTATTTAGCTCTGAATATACAGCATTGCTAAGGGTGGAGATGACCACCATCTAAAACAAGAAAAACACTGTGTGCGCTATGATACTTGTATAAACTTTCATCATTTATCCAAAGATAGCCATTTGAAGTGTTTCTTATGTTTTTATTTGTTATCTCTTTACCAGTAATTTTAACACCCAGCTTGTTTAGAGCTTCATGGGCTTTAGCAGATCATCTTTCTTGATCGTTTTTTGCTGATTTATGCCATCATGCCCTAGAAGCCTATTAATCTGAAGAATCTCTTTTGTGTGTTCCTGCAGGTTTGTTTTGTCAACGGTAAATTCAGAGTCATCTGTATATCCATTTTTGAGTCAATGGTTCAGAAAATTGTGAAATTATAGAAAAACTGTACTGAACAAGCATCCATATTTTGAAAAGTATCATTGGGCGTTGCAGTATCCCTGCAAAGATGGCACATTCTCAGAGCTCACCTTGTAGAGGCTTCTTGATCTGGTCATTGTTAGTGTAGAACTAAGATTTTTCATTAGTTTATTTGATTGATATTGCTACTCAAAATTTAATGTAATGTAAATGGTGGCCAGTAGCAGTTTTCACTCCCGACATGGCTGGCTTGGCTAGAAAGACATTATTTTGGGTTTAGATTCTGCAGTGAGGCCTGTTTGTTGATTTCATTATTCCAAATAAAAATAAAATAAATGGAAGTAGATTTGGAACTTGAAAAACTTCTAGAAATGTCAAACGGGATTCGGCACTGAGGGGGTATATGC
>JAOWAN010000005.1:9934055-9944606 GCA_028566635.1 Lobelia cardinalis | reverse complement strand
TCCTAAACTTGAAGCCTGGGCATTGCCGAGGTTCAACCTCAAAGACACCACTGGTTGGATAGTCGTGGGCCCCAAACGCATATTCTACACCGTGTACTGTCAAGTGTACACATGTCCAATTAGTTAGACAAGATTACAATTTACCAAAATTGAAAAAGATGTGAAATAGAGTAGTTAAGTGTACCTTCGACACCGGAGTGATAAATTCCAAAGCCAGCCCAATATGCATAACCATTCATGGGGGTTAAGTCATACACATTGAGATATACTGGTGTGTTGCCTGCAGTATACCCAGCTGACTTCACCTTGGGAAATAAACAAAAACGAGTGGCTGATTTGCCTTTCAAGCGGAGCGGAACTATTGACTTCCATACTTTCTTTGTTCCAAATTTCATGATGCTTCCAGCGGTTAACCAGAAGTTAAGTTGGTGGCATCCTATCAACATAGAAAATTATAAACATGGATGGATAATATAAAGAAATCAGGACAAAAACTGCCAAAGAAAGAAAAATGTAAGCTGCTAATTGAAATTAAATTGACAACACAGATTTTTTTTCTTCTTCTTTACATCCCAATCTTATTCACGCACGGAAGTTAGTGATTTTAGTTCTTTATATAAAGTTATGCAATATAACAAGAGCATCGATATAGTAATTAGTAGGTAGCATTCCACGTGATTGAGATCTAAATTATGCCCTACTTGTGGCATAATCAATGTAATAAGAGCTTTATGATGCTATGATTTCAACAGAGAGTTATGATTCCTTAGCCTTCACAAATTGGAGAAAACTATATAGACTATAAATTGAAGGGATATAATCACACAATCAGTGTTATATTGTAAAATGCTCAATAGGTTCTCGGAGGATCCATACAGGGCAGTAGCTTAGTGGCTAAAGCAAAATGAGGGACACTGGTATTTTCTCTCGTTTCACATTATATTTTTGACTTGCCTGGATACGATGACACTCCTTGTGATGGTTTTAATGCTATAGCTGTATCCAATGTGGTCACCGTTAAGAAAAAATGTTGAACCGATTGCACAAGTCGTTCTACATCAATTAATTTGAAATTTTGAAACCGTGCTAAAATGATTCCATTGTTAACTTTAACTAAACTTTCTTGAATAAGTTGACCAGGTGACAATCTTGATTAAACTAACTCCAACCAATAATGTCTAGAAAAAAGGTCCAACCAGTTATATAAATATGTTGCCCATCAGGCAGCTACTATCCGGCCTACCAAGCACCAAACATTTAACTTATTCATCAACTTGATAATACTTTGAAATACTGAGGGCATATTCAATGATTATGAAGAAACTTCCATCGTGGAAGTCTTGGAACAAATCAATTCCAAGAAATTAGATAACTTGGAGGAATCATTTTCCAAGACAAGTCAGCTGAGTATGAGTGGATGCCCATAATGTAACCACTGTTCATATGACAGTAGAGCACACATTTGCATTTCTAATTGTTTACTAGTGTGCTCGAGAACAAGCATAAGTAAAATCCTCCAGTTCGGGGAGGCATTAATATGTACCCTCCAGTAAACAAAGAATACCATCAGGGTCTGTATCTACAAACTGGTAACTTGTATGAAATGAATTAATGCAAATGGATACCCTGATTTGCAATGAAGGGAAATGACAACTGCAGTCTAAGAGAGTCAGTTGCAATCAATGTCTTCAATTTATTAGTACGTAATACTTACAGATTGAATGCAGCTGTAAATTTTGGAGTGAATTTAAGAATTACCAAAGTGAGTAGACTTTATTACTCACAGCAGACGATGAGTTGTCCAATCTTCTACATATTCACAGATTAAACTAGAATAATTGGCGAGAGAACACGCCCAAACACACACAATGAGTCAAGTCTACCTTTAAACAGTAAAGTGGAGATAGGCCAGCAAATTCCGAAGCATAACGGCTGGCGATTGGCTAATTGCTATCGGGTACAAGAGCTTGTATATGGATACATTTTGCTCAGGTATGAGCGAGAAAAGGGAAAGTTAAAACCGTAAAAGAATGAAACAGAAAAAAGATATAATTGGGACATGGTTTTCAGCTCAGTATAGCAAGTAGTGAATTTGCAACATATCACTGTAGCAGACTATCATTATAAAAAGGTAGATAAGTATCTAACTAGAGACATAGTATCAATCATCATACTGTTTATTAACAATTTCGGAAACCCAAAATTTGAAAGAAAAGTAAAATCCCCACCAAGGAAAGAAATTTTCTTAAAAGATGAAAGGAGTAAGAGCAACCATAAGGACGAATAGCATCAGCTTTAGATTTATGAAATGAAGTTGAATAGTGCCAGATCTTGCTTACACATTAGTTAATTACAAAAAGAGAACAAAGAAAAAGTAACAAAATTGAACTAAGCATTACACAGAGGCAGATCAGAGAAACAAGACCCAAAGACCAAAATGTAAAATTTCATACCTACTCAAAGTGGAGAAAGAAAGCAAGCATTTTTTAGAACAGCCCAGAACATGAAAAACAGCAGAAATGATGAAAATTGAGAGAGAGAGAGAGAGAGAGAGAGAGAGACTCACCTAGAGGCAGAAAAGTCCCATTTGAAGATCAAACCTCCAGGAGCAACCGAGCAAGCAGATGGGAATTCTTTGCTGCTTATGACCCTCAAACCAATTATTATTAACAGTCTCAAGAAAGGTCAAAATCCCCAGGTAAAACAACAAACACTGCAAAATGCTGAAGTTACAGACCCCAACTTGTATAGAGTAATAAGAAACAAATAGTGAGAGAAAAGAGAATACCCAGGTTAGCCCAACTGAACTGACACAATACCTTCCCTCCCTCCCTCCCTCTCTCTCTCTCTCTCACACACACACACACTTCTATCTTGAAACCAATACTACTGCTACTATTACCAGAGGAAATAAAAGATCTCAAAAAAAAAAAAAGGGCACTTGAATTAAAAGCCACCTAAGATTGGGGGAGTAAACGACAAGCTAACCTATGCAAAGCAAGTGATGAAGGAATAATAGAATCCAAAAAAGACAGCAGGCATTTGTCCTATTTATTTTCTTGCCCACCCATATTTGGATAATACAATCATACTTTATCACCTTAAGCATAGTAAATATTGCATCATGTAATTGTTTAGTAAAAGTTTGAATTTCTTTTTATCTTCTTTTGACTTTTCTTTTAAGGATTCTCACCACCAACCCAGCTGCTTACATGATCTGAAATGGACATGAGTTTAGTAAAGGAAGAGCAAGGCTATTTATGGTTGATCACTTGATCTTACTCTTAGGAGGTGCGTAGTATATAATTAATTACTCCCTTGAGAAGTAGATTTAGATGTAACGCTGATTAAGGACAGTGAGTTATTTTATTTATTTATTTATTAATTTAGTCTATTTTGAATTTGTTTGATCCATGTGTATGGGGAGTGGAGTTCCTTTGGATTTAATTACTTATAAAAATTGTCTTGGAAATTTCACATTCTCTTACCCAAATTTGGGTTTCTTGAAAATGAGGTGGGGGTAACAGAAAATGACCATAGATACTCAACATTTGGCTACTAGTTAATTAAATAGGTTTAAATGAATCAAACATCGACGTTTCTTTTGGGACGAAACCAGTGTCATTTAAGTAAAAGAATTGATGTTCATTTTGAGACGAAGGAAGTAATCATTTACATAACTCTCATATTGGCCATTAATTGACGGAACGTTCCACGTTCGATTGGGGGTGTACGACTTTAATATCTTTAACATGTATTACACGATATATTTAAATTAATGATAAGTATCCTAATTAGTGATATATTGTGAGAAAAAAATGTAATTTTCATGATAGTTAAAACGAAACGAATGAAATACTTGTGTGGTACTCCCAACAAACCAAAACATACACAAGACATAATAATATAATCTAATCTAATCTAATCCAATCAATCACTGAATATATTCACATTTCTCTGCTTTAGTAAGGTAAGGTCATGAAGGTCTATTATACAGCACCAAGTAGAATCTATAGTAGAACTGTAGAAGTTATCATATGCTTTTAACTCACTTAATTTCAATTATTGAGTTTAAATATTATTTTTTCCTTTTTTTAATTCAATTTTTATCCGTAATATAAGAGGTTCAAATTTCTTTTTTAATTTATAATATACAAAAGTTTTCTTTCATCACCATATCTTCAAACACACAGACGTACACTATTTTTTTGATATAATAGAAGGGAGATGAATTGCGATAATGGTTTATTCTTTTTTTTTAAATTATTATTATTACAATAAATGGAATTGGGGTTGTGGTACAACTCCCAAATGTCAACCATGCATATTTAAAGGCTTCACGGGCAATGCAACATCCATCCTCTTCTTCTGCTATGGGGGGGGGACGGAGAGAGGGCAGGCAAAAAGTAGAGTTTACCAAGCTGTCCCATATCCCCCCACCCACCTCCCACTCTACAAGGGTGGGTGGGGGTTGCTTCCCGGTTGTATCTCAACTTTACTCAGTTCAAGGGTGCATCCATCCACCCAACTTTGGAAGACCCAAGAAGTTTATGATATGATACCATGTTATGTAATTTTGAAACCTTATGAAAAAAATTAGTTGGGTTATTTTTTGGAGTCTTAGTTTTAAAAACTACTATTTTTTTTATTCATTTGGTTGGTTTTAAAATTCATGATTTTCTCTCTTATACCTACTAATTTTACATACCCATATACCCATTTTTATAACCTATTAAACATCACATCAAATTATAATTAACACTCTCTCTTTCTCTCTCCAATCATTTAATATAATTTTTCAAACTTTTAAGGGTAGTATGGAAATTAACTAAAATAAAATCAAAAACCACAAAATCATAAAAAATATACAAAACAAATCAAGCTAACAAAAAACCAATCATCTAAACACATCAACACTTTATTATATATATATAGTGTATGTTGAAATTAATTTACACTTATTTTAGTCATGTCTTCATTTTATTTGGTCCATATCTATAGGATTGTATGTTAGAAGTTTCGTTCGTTTAAAGCGAATTAATTGAGTAAAAAAATCGATTAATCGTCTAGCCGTTTAACCAGTTAATCGATAATTAAATAGATCAGATTTAAATTTGCATAAATATCATTCGTTTAAAATATGATATGATTAAAATTTTAATTAGATGTTTTAAAAAAGTTCTTTAACTTTTGATTATAATTATAATTAATAATTTAAAATTAAAATTAAAATTTGATTTAATTGAAAAAATATAATATAATATTATTTTTTTATAGAAATTAATTGAAGTTCCAATTTTAAAAAAAATTAAAGGTTTATTTTTTAAAATTTTCAATTTAGACCCTAAACTTTACCTTGGGGAAAAATGACAGATTTGCTCATGTAAAATCACGTGTAGAGCACGTTCGCCTCTTTCTGTCAGTTATTTAACGAAACCGTCCAAAAAATCTTTAATTGAAACAATTTTAAAACGACATAGCCCAAATTAACGACTTTAAAACATTGACGTCCGTTTTGAACCCTCTCAAAAATTTTGTGACCTAAAATGATAAAAATCCATGAAATAAATTAATATATATTGAATTATTTATATAATATTAAAAAAATGTAAAAATAATTCTTGTAAGAGGAACTAACGTAATATTTGTACCATTGCATATTTGATGATATGATAATGTAAATACTATAATATGTATTTGATTGTACTCCATCAATTCCCCTAAAAAAGGCACACTTTTATTTTTAATTCATTAAAAGCTTGAACTCTCATTGATTAATTAAATATATTTATAAGTTGTATATTTCTTTTACAGTGTGTCCTTTAATTTTAATTTGTTTCGAGATTTTAGCATTGAATTATATTAGGAGTTGAATTTGATTGATGTTTTTAAAATTAGTTTTTCTTGTAAATTTTATATGGTAATTAATTATATTGTATATATTATAGATGAATTAATTTGATCCGTTAATATAAAATTTAACTTTGAATGGATTTAAATTTGAATGAGCTGTTGACTAATTCAATGATTATTTGAATAAAATTTAAATTCATTATGAATTAAATTAAATAAATTTAAATTTAGATTGATTAAGATACAATTATGGCTAGGTTATGGCGTTCATGAATTTTGCCAAGGCACACGAAAGTTGTTGGTCCATTTGTATTTTTGTGGTTTTTTATCATTTGATTTATCAAAAAAGGATCAGTTGAGTAAGCCTGTCAATCTGGATTAAATGGATTGTAATAAGTTGAGTTACAATAAATAATAGGTTATAATAGGTTCAACCTATTATAATTCATTTAATTAACCAATCAACTCAATTATGTAATAAATAGGTTAAGCTAAAATTAAATTATCATTTGAATACTCTTTCGTATAAAAAAAATATTTTTTACATACTCTAATATACAATTTTATAATTAAATTGGTTGAAACGGATTAAGCTGTTTAACAAGTTAAGACAGGTTAAAATGGATTAATGAGTAACAAATTGACAGGCCTACAGTTGAGCCTCCTCTATTAAATAGTCTTGTAATTGAACATTTTGAAGGAAGTCAGAATCAAAAGTAGTATTTTCTTTGAGTTCTCCATTCACTCTTCCCTTCTGTAAAGAAACTCCTCTTCCCAACTAAAGAGTGCTTCTGCCGTTTTTATTTTTTCAATATATACTTGGGTAGCGGTTTGGTCGAGAATTTACGAATTCATGAATTCTTATGACTTACGAAATTTTGTAATTTTTATGGTTCTCGGTTAATTTTTATTAACTTTTTTCATAATTCACAATTATAAAATTTTATAATTCACAGTTATAAATTTCATAATTCACATATTTTATGAATCACAATTATAAAATTTCATGGTTCATAATTATAAATTTTATAATTCACATATTATTTCATGGTTCACAGTTATATTAATTTCATGATCACAGTTATAAATTTCATAGTTTACATATTTTATGATTTACGATTATATTAATTTCATGGTTCACACTTATAGAATTTTATGATTCACGATTATAAATTTCATGGTTCACATTTATATCAATTTCATAGTTCATGATTTACAGTTATATCAATTTCACAGTTCACGTACGGTTGTAAATTTCATGACTCACAGTGAATCGCAAATTCTTAAATATTTAGTGGTTATCGGTCAATCACCTATATATATATATATATATATATATATATTTAGGAAGCTAATCAAATGAGAACCACAAATAATTTAGGAACCTAGGAACTAATATTTACCGCTAGATCTATAAAAATTAACGCTTGAGATTAAATAGGGTAAAAATCTATTATTCAAAAATGCAGTGGCATTTTTGTAATATTTGATTCAAAAAAAGAATATTTTTGTTAATTTGCGATAAAAAATTTGATGGATCAGTGTTAAATTTGATGGATCAGTAATAAAATTGATGGACCAGTGTTAAATTTGATGGAACAGAGTTAATTTTGATGAATCAGTGTTAAAATTTAATTGATCAGAGTTAATTTTGATGAATCAGTGTTAAAATTTAATTGATCAGAGTTAATTTTGATGAATCAGTGTTAAATTTGATGGATTAATATTGTCTTTCTCTATTACTGTTAAATTTTGATTTTTTTGTGGATCAATATTATCGTTTGATGGATCAGTGTTACCAATTGACGGATCAGAGTTTTCATTGAATTGATTCATAAAAAATACGGTGATCACCAAAAAAATCAACGTAGAAGAGAATGAGGATGAGAATGGAGGTGAACACAACAGTGATTCATTAACTTATTTGTGTAGTAATTGTCAGAGAATGATGCAACAATGGAGGAGAGTGAAATGGAATTAATCGTCGGCAGAATTAATTGAAGGAGATGAGAGAGTTTTACCGATAAAAAGGAGGATTAATCGCCGGAGTTGTACCAATTTCCATTGAATTCGATCCAAAGCAAAAAAAAATAATTAATGATACGTGAGGCAAAATAAACTGCGATCGGTGCCGAAAGAGATCGACGGCGATACGCAGGAACTCGTCGGCAAAATCATCGGAGGAGAAGAGCGTAATTTTGATGACGATGATGGGAGAGAAACAAAGGTAACAGGGCAAGTTATGAGTGAGAACGTACGAGGGTATTAGATTTTGAAGTAATTACAAAAATGCCACCGCACGGGCTTAAGGAAGGGCCTCATCTCAATAGTTTAATTTTTGAGATCTAATGGTTGTTAGGAGTTCTTAGGAATTAATTGGTTTTCAATGAAATATGTCCATATATATATATATATATATATATATATAAAGGTGCTCAAATGAAAACCAAAATCTATATAGAAACTATAGGAACCAATTTTGATGGTTAGATTATGCACAAATTAATGGTTGAGACTATATTCATTATTAAAACACTAATGGCGAATTTATAATTAAATAGGAAATCTGGGCAATTCTGTCAATTGAAAATTGGCTTAGGTTTGAACACAAATATTTATTTTTCACCTTAAACTTTAAACGCAAATATCTAATGATTTATAACTCCAAAATAAAATATAAAAATATGTACTTGATCGTAATTAAATTTCCTTCAAAACGATATCTATCATGAATATGTTTTAAAATCAAACAAAAATTCGTTCATAATGGATTCACGTTATTCAAATATATAATTAAATTAGTTACTGTATCGTTCAAGACATAGTAAATATTTTACTGTGTCTTGAATCTTGATTGACACAGTAGCAAATTTATTATCGAATCATGAGTAATTTTCAATTTGATTAGGTTTTTGATCATAACGATGATATTTACATCAAAGACAATAATTAAAAATAATACAGTAACAAACTTGCTAATAAATTGCAAATAAATTAAAAGACACATTATCTAATGAGTTACTGTGTCTTGAGCGACACATTAGATAATTTAATATTGTATTGAAAAATGTGACAAATTATGAACGATTTTTTTTTCCGTTTCAAAACATATTGGTGATGGATCTTGTTTAAAAGAAAATTTAATTACGAGCACGTACATATTTTTAGATTTTATTTTGGAGTTATATATAATGAGATGTTTGTTTTTAAAGTTTAAGATGTAAAATAAATAATTGTATTCACACCTAACACAATGACAATAGTATTACCCTTGTTGTTCAATAAATTGCATTCACACTTAATTAAATATCGGCTATTTATTTTTTCTAATCCAATGACTAAGATTGATTTATATAGTTTCTATTTATTTAGGTTCTCATTGGAACGCACCCCTGTATATATATCATGTTTTGAAAGAGGTGGTGGGATCAGAAGTGCGATATGATGTGATATGGTGTAATATGACAATGTTCACTATATGAGATGGAGTGAGATGAGTAAATATGAGATTTATATTAAAATATCTTATTTGCCCTTGAATGTAAAAGATTAATTGTAATTTATAATATTAAAATGTAATGTGAAATATTTGAATGTGAGGAAAGAAATAATAAAAGAGGAGAGAAAATGTGATGTGAAAGGTTTGAATTGATTTATGTGAGTGTATAGATATAGGGGTAGTAAATGAAAAATGAGTAATGTTTGAAATGTGATATTGAATGATATATAATGAAGTGAGAAGTTAGTGATCAAATTTTACCATATTAACCATGTGTTCAAGTGGAGCAATATTGAATTCGTGATCCGACCATAATAGTGGGATCAGGAGTACGATATGGTGTGATATGGTGTAATATGACACTGTTTACTATATGAGATGGAGTGAGATGAGTAAATATGAGATTTATATGAAAATATCTATTTTATCCTTGGATTTACTTTTGGATGTGAAAGGTTGAATGTAATTTATAATATTTAAATCTGATTTGAAAGGTTTGAATGTGAGAAAAAATTAATAAAAGAGGAGAGAAAATATGATGCGAAAAGTTTGAATTAACTTATGTGAGTGTATAGGTATAGGGGTAATAGATGAAAAGTGTTTAATGTAAGAATGTGATATTGAATGATATGTAATGAAGTGAAAAGTTAATGATCAAATTTTATCATATTAACCATGTATTCAAGTAGAATAATATTAAATTCGTTATCCGACCATTAAGCATACCAACTACATGGATCAGACTCGAATCAACAGCTTGAGGAAGAAATGCAGGTTAGTACGTACTCGAACTAACTCCAAGGGCGGACGGTAGTGGAGATCAGAAAAAAAATTTACTAATATTATTTTTCGTTAAAAAAAATTTGACCCCCAAATCCCTTTGCAAAGTAATACTCGAATCACTTTATATGTGTATAAATTATTAAAAAATAAGCCTATAATACTAAAATATATATATATATATATATAAGTTTATTTCGTTACAAACCACTTTTTCGTACAAATCGTACGAACTACTTGTATCTTAGTACATTTTTGTTGTATATTAGTTATATGTCTGTATATTGTAAAATAAAGATCCAAAACAAGAATTTTTGTAAGAAAATCAACTAAAATACAGAAAAAAATATACTAAGATACAACATGTTCGTAAATATACAACAAACTAACTAAGATGCGAAGATACAACAAAAACGTAA